>BDIU01000472.1:0-71421 GCA_002118135.1 Trebouxia sp. TZW2008
TAGGAGGGGGAGGTGAGGGGGGTTTGGGAGGTGGGGAAGCAGGAGGTGGTGGAGGTGGTGAGTGAGGTGGGGGAGGAGGGGGCGAGCGTGGTGAAGGTGGAGGTGGACTGGGAGGGGGTGGAGGAGGGGGAGAGTGGGGTGGTGGGGGAGAGGGTGGAGGAGGGGGTGGTGGAGGTGGCGATGCTCTTGGTGGTGGTGGAGGTGGTGGAGGTGGAGGGGGTGATGAAGGTGGAGGTGATGATGGTGGAGGGGAGGGTGGTGATGGGGAAGGTGGGGGTGGTGGTGAAGGACACAAGCCACAAGTCTGCTTGCAGTTGGCCCTGCAAAGACAGAGCACGCATAAGTTCACAGCGCATAACATGGTACAGTATTTGCTTGTTTGCCTTTCAAAGGGCATAGTGCTAAGTGCAGGCTGCCTCATATGCTGACACCAGACAGGATGCTGCTGGCTTCTTCAAACAATACGTGCTCAAAGGATGTTACAGCAAAATGCAAGACTCCATTTGGCCCGCTGGATAGACTGCCACAAGAATGTGCTGAATTGATGTACAGATGTCTGACATATGCACACTGCAGCCTGCACAGACCAGAAGGGCAGCAATGCAATGATTACTGCAAGCACTCCAAAGTGTCAAATTTCAGTATCAGCATACCTCAGATAGTCACCAATGCCTCCTGGCAGGGTGCAGTCATTGTGGACACTGGCGCAGATGCTGCCACAGTCTGAAGCCACATCAGCACATGCTCCAGCTGCAGGCAGAGGGCTTGGTGCAGCCGCTGTGCCAGATGAGCCTTGTTCTCCAGGTGCCAATGGGACACTTGGGCTTGTGGAGCTTCCTGGCGCCGTGGTGCTAGGTGAGCTACCAGTGTTGGTGGATGTTGTGCTGCCAGGTGGTGTGCCAGGAGAGGACTGCCCTCCAGGTGCTGAACCGGGTGCTGGTGATGTGCCAGGAGAGGATTGCCCTCCAGGTGCCGAACCAGTTGCTGGTGATGTGCCAGCAGGAGACTGCCTTCCAGGTGCCGAAGCAGTTGCTGGTGATGTGCCAGGAGGAGATTGCCCTCCAGGTGCTGAACCGGGTGCTTGTGATGTGCCAGGAGGAGACTGCCCTCCAGGTGCCGAACCAGCTGCTGGTGATGTCCCAGGAGGAGATTGCCCTCCAGGTGTGAAACCAGTTGCTGGTGGTGTGCCAGGAGATGACTGCCCTCCAGGCGCTGAACCACTTGTTGTGCTGGGAGAGTTTCCAGTGGGTGTTGCTGGGGAAGGTGGCTCGGGTTCAAATTGAGTGGCAGGCAGCTGGTCTGGTGATGCATTGGTGCCAGGAAAATCAGAAGCTGTGTTTGTAGGTGCAGGGGTGCCAGGACTTCCCACTGATGGCACAGGAGATGCATTTGGGGACTTGCTAATTGACCCACTTGATGGTGAGCCAGCTGAAGGTGACAAAGGTGATGGTAATTTTGGTGCTGAGCCTGTTGGCAGGGGTGTTGGAGATGGGCTGCTCTGACCACTGGTGGGTGAGGTAGTTGTTGGTGACTGTACAGGGCTGGCTGGAGGCCCAGATGCAGGTGGCGACGACACAGGCCCGGGGCTCCCTTGCCCTGGGGCAACAGTTGACCCTGGAGTTCCTGGTGTGCTGCTTGTCTGTGTGAAGGTTGTTGGGGCAGTGGTGGCAATGGGTGATGCTGAGATGTTGGGAATGCCTGGAGTTTGTGGAAGACCAGGACATCTGTTGCAAGTGATCTGACAGTAGCCATCAGGTGCTCCTGCTGCAGGCTTGGCTATTGAACTGCAGTTGCCAAGGTCCCTCTGCATGGCACTTTTGCACGGTCAGACTGATACAATGCTTGCAGGCACAGTAACAGAGTAGCAATGCAAGCCTATGCATGCATTGTGGTGTTGTTCACACGCAGGTGTCGAGCAGGGAAGTGGATGTAGCAAGCGTGCTGGTTGCTCAAAGTTGCTTGTTTGCACTGTGCATCTAAGGCATTGCACAATGCTGCTGACCAACTGAGCACAGGCTTACGACCATGGTGAAGCAAGATCCATGCAATCAAAAGTACGCAGCTTTGCATGGTCAGACTGATGCATTGACTGCAGACACAGTAACAAAGTAGCAACGCGAGCCTATACATGCAATGTGGTGTTGTTCAGATGCAGGTGTCAGAGCAGGTTAGTGATTGCAGCAAGTGTGCTAATTGCTTGCTTTGTGCACGTGAGGCATGGCTAATGCTGCTTACCAACTGAGCACAGGTGAAAGGCCCTGGTGGAGCAACATCCACGCATGCAAAAGTTCCTGGCGTTGAAGGTGTGGTGGCAGAAGCACTTGGGGATGGCGTCGCAAGAGGTGAGCTTGAAGGTGATGCTGCCGGAGGGCTCCCAGGTATGATGGCAGGTGCAACAGGGCTTTGGCCAGTGGGAACATTTGGTGTTGCTGGTGAGGTAGGGATAGAAGTGGGCGCAGGAGTGAGTGGCGGTGGCGTGGTAACAGGGGATAGGCGTGAGCCACTTGCAGAGCCAGGTGCTTCTCCTGTGGCTGGGCTGCCAGGCTGCACTGGAGAACGGCTAGGGCTTGAGCCAGAAGAGGGCACTGATGAGGGAGTTGATGGGCTTGGAGACTGTGATGAGGTGCTGGGGGTTTGTGCAGGAGTGTTTGTGTGGGGACTGCCAGCTGCACTTGGGGACTGCACAGGTGGAACAGGCACAGGAGAGCTTGTTCCTGCCCCAGACGGTACTGTTGGCCCAGGGATGTTTGGCGCAGCCGGTCCTGGTTTTGTTGCTGGTGGAAGCATACCAGGTGAGGGTGCAGGTGAGCTTGGTGTTGCAGTACTCAGGGTACCCACTGGAAAGCCAGTGCAGAAGCCGCAGTAGAGCTGGCAATATGCCCTGCAGACCAAGGCATTCTCAGTTTAAAACTGTTGATTCTGAAAGTAATTGCTTAGTCTGCTCTGATAGGCAATGCATCATGCTGGGAGCACAGGACAACAGCAATTTGCAAGATTGCAAGGACCTCACAGGAGATGTCTCACCTCAAGTATTGGCCTATTGGAGTGGAAGCAGAGCAGGTGTCTTCAACATTGCCAGGTTCTTGATCACACACTGCTGAGCAGTCAGGAGCGGTGTTGACACAAGAGGCGTTGCTGGGAGAGGGACCTAGCTGAGCAGACGACAGCACGGCCATGCACAGTAGGACGGTCACCAGACAAGCACGTTGCATCATCCTGCAGGACACAGAGATCGCTCAGTGGCTGTGCAAAGCTTGAATGAAAGTATGGCTGCCGCACTGCACCAAGTCAGACGGAAGTTCGGAAGACACGCAGACTTACTTTGACGCTTCTGGCAGATCAGCTGCCACTTGATGTCGCGTCAAGGCAGCTGATAAAGCACTTGCAGAGGCCAACTCGCGAAGGCTGCAAGGCCACAGTGCACAGTTCGACTCGAGAATAGTAGGCAGTGCAGTGGCGGCAAACAATCAACACAGGCAAGCAAAGGCTAGCCAACACCCAAAGATAGCCGCAACTCTTACCTATGACAGACAGAAAGAGGATAGGCTCGTCGGCAGCGACGCTGACGACCTTGTCTGCGCTGCGCCCGGTAGCTGTGAGTTCAGCAAAAAGGCGGGGTTGCAGCCAGCTGCCCTGGGCGCAGCATTGCTGTCAGACTAACGCTGACTTGCTGTTTGTGTCAGTGTTCTCCACGCTTTGAGGCGGTGAAAGCGACGCAGTTGCAAGATCGCGCAAGTTTGTCTGCTCTTATAGCATCTCGGCCGAGATTTGAACTTTGCCTTAGAATCCCTTGTGCTGTCCTGTTGTGACGTAAGTGGCATCATGACACGGCATGGCATGCATTTCACGTCGTTGATTATTCTAACTCTCTTTGAACTTCAATTCTCTCTCGGCATGAAGCTCGACGAAGGTGCTTTGCGTGCCTTTGCAGCCGCACTGCGCAGCATGCCCTAGCGATGTTGATTCTTACCTCAACGACATGTCAACAGCCTAAGGGAAGCCCAGATTGAGCTTAAAGGCAACTGCTGCAGTCAAGCCTTGTCTAGGGAAAGCAAGTGGGGTGCAGACGCTACTCAGCAGCAGAGTTGAAGGCCGGCATATGTGTTCAGATGAAGCAGCTTGCTACAGCACACGTACATTTGACCATGCATGTCACGTCCGTTGAGCATCTGAGCCAATCCTGTACACGTTCTGCCGAAGTCGCTATCATTGCCATACCACTTTGACATGTTTGCACCCCTACCAGGTGCTGTTCGTGAGGTGGCAGCAAGTCCATATGACTTCAAACTTCAGAAAAGCTACAGCTCAAATTCCCACTTCTACACAGTGTACAAAAGAAATCGGTATAGCACATCTCAATCCCACTCAGCGTACAAAGCACGACACCAACACAAGAGCAAACAAGTCATGACTAAGCATAAATCAGGTCTAGAGGCGGGGGCCCTCAGAAATCATTGACGCCATCAAAGGTATATTCATGGGACCCAGCAAGTCCTCTTCTTGCTTAGGGGCTACGAGCCAAGGGGCATTGTTTCCCTCCCCAGCATCAGCAGGTCCACCCAGACTTTCAAAAGCGGGCTGTTGTAACAAGGTCTCCGCAGCTGCAGCATGATCATCAGCTGCAATGGCGTTGGCTACAGCCAACATGTCTGGAAAGTACGGGTATGACTGGACAATGACATTGCCACGCTGGAAGAGCGTCATGACCTGCACAAAGCATGTCCTGAGCCTGACACATAAAAATGTCATGCAGGCTCTTACAGCAAACACTGAGGGTTGCAGGTGCTGTAGCAATTGTGAACTACATAGACAAGACTCACAGCGTAAGCTACCGTCACAAATTACAATGCCAGAGCACTGCTATCAACAGCAACTGCGTGCAAGGCTTGACCGTTGCAGATGATTCAACTGTGCGCATTCACCCACATCACGCAGCACAACAGCAGTCCAGGCACTTGCTGTATCTGTCACAGATGCTCACCCGCTTCCAGGTGGCATACAGAAAACCGCACGTGAGCTGATGGTCCTCTTGAATGTTGGCCTGCAACTTCTCTACTACGCCAGCCACAGTCACGTAATCCAATGCCAGCGCATGCTGAGTTGTTTTTGTGCCATGCACACCCTGCCACAAGCAGCACGTGACAACATCAGCAGAGACAGACAGACAGACAAACATACAGCATGTCAGCAAAATCAGGACAGACAGACATGCACAGACAGGCAGGCAGGTAGGCAGGCAAGCATACAGCAGATGCAGATAGCGCCCAGCATACAGATGATGCCAGTCAAACTAGCAAACAAGTCAATTTGGCGTTGCCTGTTCTGTGTGACCTCATGCAACGCTGACAAGCCTAGAAGACAAGGTCATGCTGCTGTATGCATGTGATGCACTCGTCAAGAAAGGTACAAAACGCAGGAACATACCTCAAGACTAGCTAGCAGGGCTTCCCTGGTCCTCAAAACCTCTCTGAGCTTAGAGAGGTAGTAGGCACGACCTGCCAGCAGCTCCTTCTTCTGCTGTGGACTCAGGTTGATGGACCTCTGCACAAACAGCAAAAGAGTGATCAGGCAGCAGCTCCAATGTGTCAAGACATGATGCAGCAAAAGCAAGGTATGCATCCTTGAAGGATACCACATAGCTGTATGCAGTGAGTCAGGCCTTACTGCCTCAGCATGGAACAAAGCAGATTTGAATAGAGTCAAGCGGGCTGAATGGCGCACTCCACCAATCCATTGTTGAAGCTCAACAGGCAGCAGTGTATGGTGAGCAACTCCACATTTGCTGGCTCTACATGCAGCAAGGCCCAACTACTGTTTTGCAGGACATGGCTTTGACCGCATGGGCCTGATATACAAAAGTTTGCAGATGCAACACGAGTTTACTTACCTCATTTCAAAGATGCATGCTGCTCATATGCAAGCATCAGCCAAAACTTACAGATATTGAGAGCCATTTGCTTGCGCTAGGTCCCTGTTGCGTCATCAGCGCCCCATCAAAATTTGAGCAGTGCAGTGTACGTATGGCAGCTGGATTACTCATGGCCAAAGAAGCGCAGATTGCGCTGCACTCATTGACCAGCTTGTCAATCTGTACTTGAACAGCAGAGTGATCATTGCCCCTAGCCTCAAGCAACATGACCGCCAGCTTGTTCACATACTCCTGCAGCAGTGTGCATGCATTGCATCAGTAAGACATCTTGCACTTTAACATTTGTCACTAATGCTTATGACTTCTGCTGACAAGGTAGGTGTGGCAATGGTGCACACTGTATGCACTGCATATCGCAGTTGTCAGGTGTGCATTTCAGCAAGGTATGCATTCCTTCCCTGGCACAGCGCTGCGAAAATCATCGTACTGGTTCATGCATGTGATGACAACGCGGTGATTCATGCAACAAGGTGAGACTGCTCACCTTCCAGAGTTTTGTGAGTTCTGTGGCTGACATGTTCTTCAAAGCGTCACAAGTGATCCTGGCGTTGTTTCGTACAGAGATTGTCAAGTACGCATTTGATCTATAGCCATCTTGTAGCGTGAAAGGCGTCTGTTGCTGTTGCTGACCACCCTGTACAAACAATACAATTTCATGGAACCGACAATTCAGTGTCATGGAAATCTGTGCAGCAGTGCTTCCGATTACTATCATCGACAAGAACGTCATCGCATGAATGCACGAGTGGCAGAGTGTTGTAACCTCACAGGCACAGTGCAGCATGGCAAGACAAGTTACCACGTCTTTGCGGTTTTGTCACAAACCATGGCTAGTTATGGTGAGAAGCTCCTCCACGCAACACTGGAGAGAACGCATTCCAGATGCACACTTGCATGGCAATAGCAGACAGTGCAATACCTGCGGATGTGTGTGATCATCTGCTTTGTACTTTGTGATTTCCTGATCCCTCATCACAAGCACCTTCTCAAGGATGTTGTTGCGATTTTCTAGCGCTGACTTTTCAATCGTCAAATGTTCTAGCTTTGCTGCTAGCTCTGCCAGCTTCTTCTCACTGTCAGTCAACTTGGCCTGCAGAAGCATCAACTTAAGTGCTGCAGGTATGCATGCAGCATGCATGGCCATCAGAGCTAACACAGCCAGACAGGGCACAATGTATGCAGCGCTGATGCTGTTGCAACATGGCCTTAAATGCTTACTTTCTGCCTGTCACGCCATCGCTTCTGTGCTGTTTTGTTCTTTTCCCTCATCCTAGCAGTCCTTTCAGCTTTTGTGAGTTTCCTGTTGTCCTCAAAGTCGCTGCCACTGTGTTCCCCTGAGTGCTGCAAATTAGAGTGGCCAATACCCAGCTCGTCTGCATCTCCAGAGTGTCCTCCAGAGTGACCAGCCGGCTCGTCTATTCGCTTATGTTTGTGTCCCGCGTTGTCACCCAAACCGTGAGAGGGCCCAACTTGTGCAGCTGTGACTTGCACGGGTTCAGGCTCTGAAACGCCTGGCGTGGGGACCCAGCTGAACGTATGCTGCTGCGACATGAACGGGCCATCATTGTAAGCGACGTTCTGCTGCTGAACTCCTACTGCGCTGTCAACATAGGGAAGGTCGAAAGGGCTTTGCTGCTGAGGTGCCGGAGGAGCTGATGGAAGCTGAACATTATCCGCAAGAAGAAAGTCTAGAAACCCTTTGTCAATGTACTCGCCAGAGCGTCTGCTAGCTTTCGCTACCGGTGGCCCATACTGCAGGTCCGCACCGACTTGATCCCAGTTTTGGTGCATGACATAGCTCCTGCCGCCTGAGCGGCGGCAGCGACCTTATACACAACAAGCCAGGCTACTTGAGCGCACAGCGATCCCGGTACTGTTTCGACGCCGGCACCTTTAGGTCACACAAGCTTAGATCCGGCAAAAGCTCTCATGCCCTCTTGCCACTAGGATGCCACTTGGATGTCCACGAGGGCCGATATAGCTTCTTATGCCTGTTCTGTGACAATGCAATGAAAGCCGGTTTGGAGGTTTGCGGTGAGCTGCGGCAAGGTGAATCCGCCAGTTTTTCTTCGGAATTTAGTCAGGGAAGCAACGGGCAGTCGTTGTAATCTTCAGCAGCGATGCAAGCTGCGAAGAGCCTGCGTCTGACAAAAGCAGACTTGGGTTCGCGAATACTTTGTAAGACAAGCTGAAGATGGTGCACGGTCTGTGAAGTTGCGTCAGCACCGGCAGCGTTTGAACGTCGGTCCGATACCTGACATGCTTGTTTCGGTGTCAGGCCGAGTCTTGTGTACTGCACGGCCGTGAGAAGTAGCTATCGCTGTACAAATAAGAGCGCCCTCTCTTCATTGGAATGACCCTGCACGCTCTGAGCATGGACATGATGCCACTGTCAGAGATCCTCGAGGGGCATCACCTTGGCTTTGAGGCTAGTGTGCTCGAGATGGAGCGGGCATGGGATGATCAGCATGAATTCAGCGCAACAACAGAGCCAGACAGTCCAAAGCGGGCTTGCACGCCCCCAACATATGGGTCGGAAGGCTCACAAAGCTATCAGGATGACTCTTTGGGGACAGTACTTCCTGCAAACTGGGGTGTCCACATCCTGACATTGCTCAGCAAAAGCCGTGTTGTTCCGGTGCCAGACACCTCCGCAGCTTCTGCAACCCGTCAAGATGCACAGCCAGCCAGCTCAGCGCAAGCTCAATCTCAGATCACACTGCAAGAGCCAGACAAGGCAAGCAAACAGCGTGAAAAGAATAAGCGGGCTCAGAAACGCCACCGTGACAGACAAAAGGTCAGTATCATCTATGCAGACTTTCACTGCCAATCAGTACCTTGCGCTTCAGTACCTGTTTGGTGTACTTGTATTGGTCATGCTTAGCAAATGCTGCCAAGCTTCAAAACATGTCTAGCTGCTGTCATGCTGCAATCTCAGCTACTGCAATGTGACTACAACGGTGCAGGCAAAAGAAGAAGGCACAAGTCAACAGTTAGCTATGCTGGCAGCAGAGGTTAAGAGGCTGAAATGGGAGAAGACCATGGTTGAGCAGCAGGCAGATACTTTGAAGACAGCTCTTGCTGCCAGACCAAATGGTTCGGCAGAGGTGGCTAACTTGCTCAGTCTTATGTTTCCGATTGCAAACATATGGTTCTATGTTGCATTACCATGGCAATGCAGCTTGAGTCTCATGCACCTGGTCCATGAAATACTTTTACAATCTTGCAATGTGACTTTTCTTGAGGCCAGCTTACTCTTCCCTGAAGGGTTGCGATCTGCTCTTCCTGATGCACCATTGCTGATGTGTGTACTGTACCTGCGTGCATGTGATACATGCACCAACGTGCTCTTCCTTATGCATGATTACTGTTGTGTGTACTATATCTGCATGCATGCAAGACATGCACCAGTAGTGCAGTGCCGTTGCCAGTGCGAAAGACACTATACGCCATGTGCATTCCATCAGGCAGTAGCATAACTTGTGCATGCCAGGCACATCTCTTGAGCAAAGTCTCAATGCTATGCCCATGCAGTCTATCATGGTCTGGGTCATGCATGGTCCAAGAGAAAGAGAAAGGGAGTAGTTTTACATGCTTTGTCCAGCGAACAGGGCTGATCATATGTGGGACATGTCCCACATAGTGGCAATGACTATATGTTCATGAGGCTCAGGCAGTCTATGACAAAGTGACTCACACCCGAATAAGCATGCTGTGCAAAAAAAGCATGCCTGTTATGACCGCAGCCTTCAAACACAGGAGCACTTATGAAGACAGCCCTTACATGATGCATTCGGCCTGCCACCTCCTTGTCGAATGTGCTGAAACATCACATGTGTTCCCGTGCACTCAGATTCAGAGCGCTCACATACTTTAGCTATTATGCAGGGAGCCTTGGTACCAGTACAGCCCAATACCAACTACGAGTACTGGCCATCTTCAGGATGGATTCCTCAGGCTGTCATGAGGACCACTCTGCACTCAGGCTCGCCTGAGCTCATGACAGCTGAGCAAATCAAAGAGATGACTGTTTCAGATCACCAGTGTCTGTGGCGGGTGCGTGACTTTATGACTTGTGACCCTGTAACCTCACGGGCATGTGACTCTGTGACCTTTCATGGGCTGTGTGACCTGTGATGTCGTGACTTCACACTTGCGCGACTTTGTGATGTCATCGGTGTATGGCTTTGTGACGTATGGCCCTGTGTCCTGCTCTGTGTGACAAAGCTTGCATACAGAGGCATGTTGCCATCATTCTGCGTATGCAAACACGTATGATGCGATTTTTGTGGCTGCGTTCTTGGGCAAAACAGTCACAGCTTGAAGCATGCAATTGCCCGCTTGCTGTTGTGTTGTTGGGTGTCAGCCACATTTGCAAACAGCAATAGGTGTACTGCAATAGATTGTTAGCCTAGGAAAGGCGCCCTATGACATTTAGCCCAGATAGCTTTGATAACTTTCACCATCATTGTGCTTTGGTCCCAATTACAAGCTGGGCGTATGTTGCAGAGGTTGGTGTTTAAGCTAGCCAGCTTACTACCGGCGATACAAGGTGGACTGGACAGTCCAGCAGGAGTCAGAATGCAGGTACAGATTTGCTGTTTTACGTCTTCTTGCATGCACTATAGCTCAGCTTGCCAACTTGCTGCTGACAATACAAGGTGGACTGAATTGCCCAGCACAACTTACCACGCAGGTACAATTTTGCTTCGTTACTTCTGTTGCGATGCACAATCAAGTATGTGACACACTCAAACGACAGCCTGTTTAGGGCAACCATTGAGATGCCTGATGTTGAATCGTGCTCTTGTCTTTCTGTCCCAGGCTGCTTGTATTCTCTTGATGCAATGCGTAATGCCAGAAGGTTTTTGTGTCTGTGTTAGTTAATCTTTTGGCAAACCCTGGACATGCATCAAGGTCAAAATGCCGTTGCAGGAGCTGGTTGTAGAGCATGGCATGCGGGTTGCCTGCTTTGCTGCCTTCGACTTTGATGGCATGCATCAGCTAGCCACCAGCAACATGGAGACCGGCATGCCAGCAGGGCCCACATCACCAGACAGGTGGAGGGCTGTGGCGGTGAGCCCCTGGCCACCAGTGAATGCCCTTTGCTTCGCGTATGCTGGTTTTGCTTGCTCCATCAATTTCTCTTCTATGGGGCTGTGTTGCAGCTGCTGTCAGGATGCAGTCATGCCTGCTGTAGCTTGTGCTGTAGCTCCTTTGGATGCTTGGGAGTTCCCGTTGCAAAAGCATTGATGCTGTCTGCTGTGCAAATTTCGCTGCAAGAAAGGTTCAGGCCTGTATTTGATCCGGTCTCAGCATTCTGCTCCTGCTTTCAATTGACATTGCCTACAGCATGACTTGTCACCCTACCACTGAGTGTCCCACCAACACTTGTGGTGTCTGCAACAGCAGAATACACAAACAATATATTCTCTGAGCATCCAATCAGAACTAAACAAAAGGCGTAAGTGATCTGACTCAAGTAATGATGGTCATCTGCATATGCAGGCTGCAGCTGCCTTCACTGATGCACAACAACGGCAGATCTTCAAGGTGCGGCGGCAGTACTACCGCCAGGCTGGGGCTATTGCATCAGCTAGGAGCAAGCTGGCACCCTGGCTCCAGGTTGGTGCCCTGCCCTGCCTCATTTTGCCCTGCCCTCCCTCATTTTGCCCTGCCCTCCCTCATTTTGTCCTGCCATGCCCTGTCTTATGTGCCCTGCCCTGTCTTATGTGCCCTGCCCTGCCCTTCCCAGGCCTGCACTACCCTGCCATGCCATGTCTCATGTGCACAGATGCCCTGCCCTGCGAAGCCCCATGTGCACCACTGCCCCGCCCTGCCCCATATGCAGATTTGCCCTGCCCTACCTTGACCTTTCCCGCCCTGCCCAGACCTGCCCTGCCCTGCCCCATATGCAGATTTGCCCTGCCCTACCTTGACCTTTCCCGCCCTGCCCAGACCTGCCCTGCCCTGCCATGCCATGTCTCATGGGCACAAATAGCTTGCCCTGCCATGGTTAATGTGCACAGCTGCCCTGCCCCGCCCCATACAAATTGCCCCGCCCCACCTTGACCTGGCCCACCCTGCCCTGCCCTGCCCTGCCCTATCTTCAGTGCACAACTGCCCTGCCCTGCCCAGCCTTGTGTACACAACTGCCTCGTCCTGCTTCATATGCAAAAATGCCCTGCCCTTCCTTGACCTGGCCGGGCCTGCCGAGCTCTGCCCTGCCCTGTCCCTTATGCACAGTTGCCCTGACTATCAGAGACTATATCTGCATTGCAGCTGTATGCAAGCAAGTGTTCTGCCCTGTCTTGGTGCTTTTATGACCTGTCACCCATGGCATGATGCCCAGACTAAGCCCATCTTGCCAGTCAAAGTCTGGTGCCTGACACATTTAGCAATATGCAGAATGAAAACCCCATCATGCATGAAAAAAGAGAAGCCTCAAGTGCCTCAGCATGTTGTGTCACACCGTGTGCAGGCGCAAGGGCTGCAACAAGGCAGCTACTACGGCTTGGCAAACCAGTTTGTGACCAGCCATACAGCTGCGCAGCAACTGCAGGAGAACCTGGTGCAGGAGCAAAACCTGTTCATCTCCCTGCTAGGCTCTATCTGGCGCAGGGTATGCATGACTCTTCTTTTGCCAGCCATTGGCACCAAGACATGTTTGGTTGTCAAGTGTTTGCATGTGTGCTGCAATACAGTTGGCTGGCTGGAGCATTGCTTGTGCTCAAAGCAAGATTTTGGTGCTTGTGTCTGATATGGCCTTGTCAAGCAGTATGCTGCGCTGGAAACTGCAAATGGCTCAGACACTGCAGGTTTATGGCATATGCATTGAATGTCACAGGACAGACTGCCTTATCAGTGTATGTTTAGGCACGCAGGCCAAGGGTTAACCCAAAGATACTTGGCAGTCAACTGTGTACAAGGACCTCTCCGCCCTTCATGTCCAATTTAATTGGTTGAGTTTCGAACTGATTGCAGACAGTTGATTGCTTCTGTACGTACCTAGTTGGGCCTGCTGAGCCTGCCTAGCCCACTTTCATAACTATTAAATGAAAAATGAATGAATTGCCAAGACAATCTCTGCTGTAGATGCATATTGCTTATCAGAGCAGCTGCATTATCAGCCTTGTGAGAAAGATTGTTTGCTGCAGACATGTACACAGATGCAGACAGCCGTCATGTTGGTCCAGTCATATCCCTTGGCAGTGGACGTAGTTTCAATGATGAACTGTATGGCGGAGGACGCTGGTGAACCCTCACTAGGGGATCTTCTCTCAGGATACGCACACAATAACATGATTCTGGAAAGGGAAGCGTTGCGAGTACCCAGCCCCGATCTGCTACTTGAGGTGGCGCACTGGAATATAGATTATCCAAAACACAGTGTATAGGGCCTTCTGAAAATGGAATAACATGCAAATGTGCAGCTTTTCAGTATGCTTTGTTTTGGGTGTCTTTTCTTCTTTTTCTGTTGTTGAGGGCCCACCAGAGGCTTGCCAATGTTCTAGCTAGTTGCAGAACAGGCAAAATGTACGATTTCAAGGCCAGGGCGTCAAGGAAAGAAATCGTAGCCTCTGCTTGTGTCAAGCGGCTTTTTTATTCAGCCTCCATTCCTTTTTTGTTTTGGCTCAATATTATGGACCAGCCTTACATCTTTACAGGCCATTGGTCAGCGTTAACACAGTCAGTCAGTATGGGATGGTGTGTGGTACTGTTACAAAGCGGGTGTGGGAAAAGCGGCATGCCTATCTAGATGGCAAGGTGCTATTTTCTTGCACATGTAGTACTTTTACAGCGTGCGCAAGGGAAAACAAGGCATTGCTAGATGGCAAGGTGCTGTATGGGGTGGTGTGTGGGACTGTTACAGCGCATGTATGGGATAGAAGGCGTTGCTAGCTAGATGGCAAGGTGCTTTTCACTTGTGTCCCTACATAAGTGTTGCAGGGCTTTTTGCATAGCCTTAGTCCAAGCATCTCCTTCCACAGCTATTTCCTCGCACTGCTACAGGTATTGAATTGGCTGCTTGACAACAGCATGACCATGGCCGCCTTTCTGATTTATGCAGGTGGCGCTCAGACTCTTGATGTGTTTGTTGAAAATTGAGGATTGCACAATTCCGTGTCTGGTGTTGCTGGTCAGTCCTGCAGAAGTTTGTAGCGAATCCTGACCGTCAGGCATTTTCTGCGTGTCCCTCAGCGTTTCTCAGGCACAGTCTGAAGCCAACTCTTACTTTACTCAATCATAACATGTAAAATAAAGAAAATGATGAGGTGCATGGTCAGTGAGCAGGTGTTGCACTGAGCAAGGTATTGGTTAACGAGCAACAAAGTCCACTTTTCCCCCAGAGAATACATGATAAGCATGCCATATGGCATGCGACAATTCTGTGGAAATGACGGGTTGTCGTTTACAGTGCCTCAAAGCATGCACAGTCCGGGGGCTGACCTTGCGCATGGGTTCAGTAACTGTAGAGCACATTGCAGTGAGCATTTGATAATTTCATCATCAAGGTGAAACACCCCTGTCATCTGGCAGTACACAGTTTCCTTTTATCAAGCTGAGTGAAGAGACACTGCAGCAGCATTCACACGCTCTATACCCCATCTCATGTTGAATGCTGCTGCGTTGTCACTTCACTCAGCTTGATCAAAGGAAACTGTGTACTGCCAGATGTCCTTTTGCTTCAGAAAATGCTGGCCATGGCATCAAAGTACGAAACACATCCTTCTGGCATCCTGCTGGTCACAAAAATGAACAAAGAAAGAAAAGACAAACTACACCGCTAGGCGTCATGACGGGGCCATCTGTCTACAGAGACAGCCCGAGCTGATCACATAATACTAGATTGTGGGCTTTGCAGCGAAGTGCTTATTACAGTGTCACAGCCAAGGCATCCACCAGATATACATCTGCCCCAAATTGTTCTTGTCAACAGCCTCTTCAATCAGCCTGTGGGCTTGTCCCTCTGTGGAAAGCGGCAAGGAAGGCATTGAGCTTACCCCCAGCAATGTTCCAGTCAGCCGACCTGCAAGTATGCACCGCAGCATGGATCTACAATGCAGTATTCAGATGGTCAACAAGACTGCCTTACACCCTGGCAAGGGAGCCTGACATTACAAAAGCATCTGAGTATGCGCAGCAGCAAGTATGATATGTCAACAAATCTGTTTGCTGACGGCAAAGATTGAGTGCTTCAGAAGACAAAACTCAGCACGCCTTGAGTATATACAAAGCAGCAGCTCTGTGCGCTGGTCCAAGACAGTTGCAACAGTACCACCGTGACAATCATTTTGACTAGTATGGCAATGTCAACACGTGTGGTTCACAAGACGCAACTCCTCACATGTGACAAGTATTGCAAGTATCAATGCACTGGCGAGACACAGTTTGCAGCATATTGTGGCAGCATGAGTGCCGACTCAAGACTGCCCAATCACGCATTCTCATGGCAACATCAAGATACAGCTCAATGGTAACCCTAGAATACATATGCTCACTACCAGAGTGTGCAACATCTCACCTTCAATGGTGGCCATGGCATCTCGTGCCATTGCGTTCTCTTGCTCTTCAGCCCCACTCTTGGCATTTTTGGGTACCCACTCCACCAGGGGATCATGCACCAGGGTCTCTAGCACACTCAGTAAAGTATCTCGATGAGTCCTCAACACCTGACACATAAGGAGACAGTGAATCTTACATTTCACTTAACATACTTCTAACATTGTCATTGGCGTACTTGGGTTCCTAACAGGGGGTCATGCACCAGGGTCTATAGCACACTCAGTAAGGTGTCTTGGTGAGTTCTCAAGACCTGAGCCAGAGAGAGCGTGTCATCCTTCTTGATTTCACAGTTAGCAATGTTTGCACGCCACAAAGAGGTCGTGCACTAGAGCCTCTAGCATACTCAAGTCGTCCCGGTGCGTCCTCCACGCCTCATGGCAACATGTAAATTATGGCTCATGATCCAGCCATCACAGGTTTCTGCACCATATGCAGGAAGAACCTCCCAACACTGTTGATGCAAATGCTTGCATGTACCTCTGTTCAGCAAGCCCTTAGCAGCACTAGTTACACAAAAGCTTGCATGCATGATGTTGAGCTAACAATCGGCAACAGGGACTACATACAGCTATGTTCAGCAAGGACTTTGCAGCATGGACTCTGGAAATGCTTGCATGCGTAAAATCTAGCAAGGACACAGCAGTGATGGTCCTACAAACGCTCACATGCACCGTGGTTGGCAAGTCAGAATACCTGCAGGGTGACCTCACAGGCTCTGCGGTAGGCTCCCTCAAAGCCAGACACACCAAAAGCATCCACTAGATTCTGGGTCAGTCTGAAGGGCACCATCTCAGGGATTGCCAATGTCAGGCCCTGCAAGCGACATGAGACAAAATTTCCAGAGTACGTGAGCGTGCTTCACACCTAGACAGTCTTTCTTGGCCAGTCCAACTCGTAGCAGTTCAGGGTTGACCAGCCAGTGTAATCAAAACATGGCAATGTTGCAACATTGCATGATCATTGCCCGCCCATTAATGCTGCTTGTTTGCGAGTCAAAGGGGCATCAAGTGTTGCTGATGTCAGCCTCTGCATGCAAGGCACGGTGGTTCCTCAAGATTGCATGATTATGAGATCATACACAGGTCATACAAAGGGAAAGAGGCCTTGGCCAGAGAAAGGAGATTATCTCAGGACCTGCCAGTTTGATGTACAGCAAAAGTAAATGTGATGCTCACCCTATCAAACAGGAAAGCAAAGTCCACATGCACAGCGTCCCCAGTCGTGGCATCCAGCAGAATGTTCTCGCCATGCCGATCGCCCAGACCCACAATGTGGCCCACCATAGACCACGCAGCGGTGCTCCTTGTGAAGGCAAGCCGGGCAGTGTGCCAAGTTGCTGGCTCTGGAAAACGAGCTAGGAACCAACGATGCAGCACTGGCGGGTACATGGCCAGCAACTTGTCCAGCAGCTCACTCTTGCGCTTGCCCTGAAGTTAGCAGCATGCAGTGATTATTCTGTTGTGCGCACCTCACAAAGTCAATGCCCTTGAGATGTTGTACAAGCTGTCTGAGTGACATCAAAAGTATGCCAGCAGTGCAGCACTGGCGGGGACATGGCCAACAGCTTGTCAAGCAGCTCATTCTTGTGCTTGCCCTGAGTCACATGTGACTGCTTTTGTTGTACAAGTCATGTACGCCTGCTGGCTGGTTCTGGAGAATGTGCCAGGGACAAGCGATGCAACACTGGCATGCACATGGCCAGCAGCTTGTCCAGCAGCTCACTCTAGCGCTTGCCCTGTTCTCAGCAGCATGCAGTGACCGTCTGTTGCGTACAGGTCATGGAGTGCAAGTTTGCTGACATGAAGAGGCATGCTGGTGCAGCGCTGGTGGGCACATGGCTCACTGCTTATGCAGCAACTCACTTTTGTGCTCATCTTGCACTCAATGCCATGCAGTGCTGCTGTGTAAAAGTCGTAGGATGCCAGGTAGCAAACTCTGGGAAACCTGCCAGACGTCAGTGGCACAGCGATGCCACATGTATGACCAGTAGTGCGCACTTGATACTGTGTTCATTCTTGCTTCTGACACTTCAGACTGCCTGATTGTGCATGCATGCATTTGTGTGCTGTGAGGTTTGCAATACCTGAAAGCCGTCGTAGATCTTCTTGACGGTCAAATTGACAGTGCGCTTATCGTAGGTGCCATCAGCGATGTAGATGTCTTGGCAGCAGTGTCTCAGACCATGGGTCTGTGGCACCCACTCAATGATGCCCGTCTCCTCTGTCAATGGAATCACTGCAAATCTGAACAAGCAAACAGCATGTTAGCAGCATGCTTGTTGCAGTGTGCTTGTTGTAAGTTCTGTCAGCAATATAGATGTCTTGACAGCAGTGTCTCAGACCATGGGCGTGTGGCACCCACTCAATGATGCCCGTCTCCTCTGTCAGCGGAATGACTGCGAACCTGCACAAGCACCCAGCAGCAGCTTGCATGGCCATTGTTCACACTGAGCAGTCTAAAGGGTAGATGTCATGCCAGATAGCATGCTGCCGTCATGGTTTCTGGCATGACATCTACTGCACATACTGCTTGACATGTTGTAGACCACAAGGCAAGTCAAACAGCAGGTTCTGTTTATTCATCTGCTCACTCAGCTGAACAAACTCAAAGCAATGCTGCAGTCACTAACACAGGAGCGTGCAAGAGGCAGGCACCAGTGCTGGCTTGCCTGCGTATGAGGAGCTTCCAGCAGAAATAGGCAGGTCATGTTGCAGAAAGCGGATTCAGATGGCAATGATGGTTCACGCACCTACTCTCAGCATGCGATATGAAGCAGAACAACAGTGTACTCATCACAACAAAAGGTTTACAACTGGCAGAAACAAAGAAGGGTGCTTGCCTGCGTATGAGGAGATTTCGGCGGCGTGAGGCAGGGTCCTTGGCAAACAGGCGGTTCAGTACGCTGGCAACCTCCATCATGCGATTGTCCTTGCGCAAATCATCTTTGGGTTTGGCCAGAAAGCGATACACCTTCCCATCACTCCCTATCAGGTCCACCTGCACCATTTGGTGAGTTGGCATCAGTTCTTCCTCATGATAGTACTGAAAGACTTTCATCAACGGGATATTTGCCTTTTCTTTGAGGCAAACACTGATCAGCTGCCTTTGGTTGCCAGACACATTCACCTGTGCTTCACCAGGAAGTCCGATGAGTCACACCTGGCTCCCTACCCCGGACTGTAAATTCTATTGATTGAAAGACGAGGACACAAGGGCAAGTCAGCGTTGTTGATTGCGCTCAACTTGCGCTGAGACTAAACACCTGTCTGAAGGCATGAAACACTGGCGTAATGAAAAGCTCGGGTGCCTGCCTGCCCTTGTGGATGCAAATGTCAGCAAAAAGAAGAATAAGGCTGGAAAAATCACCTTTTTGGGCTTCTGTAATGACGGCAGCAGCTCAACCTCATCCTTGATGTCAGCTATAGTGACAACTTCAGCAAAAGGCTGATGCTGTCTTTCAGTGTGGCCACTAGTGGGCAGTGTGAGAGTGAGCCCTGTGTTGACTGGCATCATCACGTCCAGTGGCAGTGAGCGGACCAAGGATGCGAAGTCCTTCTTGGCTGAAAAGGACCTGCATGACAGTCAACACATTAGACAGTGACAAGAAGAAGAAAAGGAAATGGCCAGGTGTCACAGTGTCTGTCTCTGCAAGCAGGACAGACCGGAGTCGCAACTCCTAGGGCAGTCAGCAGCAAGTCTGAGAGAAGCTTACATTGAGGTACTTGCACAAATGTCTCTGGCCACATGTTAACTGTTTTGATGGCAAGTACAGAGCGCAAGCAGACACAGCGTTTGTAAAGAGCTTCTGCCAGCATCAGGCATTAAGAAGCAAACACACATTTGTAGTCTGAATTGCAAGTTTCAGGCTGACCCTGGCTGTCTCACATGCAGATGCACTCACTTGGCTTTTGGGGGTGGCTGGTGGTTGCAGAGGCGGATGAGCTGATCGCACAGGCTGGGGAACTGGTCATACAGCTTCTTGTTGTATGGCTTGCTGCAGTGCTTCTTCAAGGTGTTCATAATTGCGGCAGCTGCCTGTTTGCGTCCCATCACCAAACTCTTCTGCACTGCTGCCAAAGCCCACAAGGCCTGCATCACAGTTCAAGAGAGGGTTCAAGGGGGCCCCAAGTAGGGGTCACTTGGCTTTTATAAATTGCAAAGGCGGATGAGCTGATCACACAAGCTGGGGGACTGGTCGTACAGCTTCTTGTTGTAGGGCTTGCTGCAGTGCTTCTTCAGGGTGTTCATGATTGCGGCAGCTGCCTGTTTGCGTCCCATCACCAGGCTCTTCTGCACTGCCGCCAAAGCCCACAAGGCCTGCATCAGTGTCACTTTACAGAAGCAATGTGCAAGGGGCACGCCCTCTGATGACTCATAGCCACATTCACAACTGTATTCAGGGAGGAGAGAGGGACACAGCTGACGTCCCATCACAAGGCACTTCTGCATTGCTACCGACGCCCACAAGGCCTGCATCAATGAGGGTCGCAAGTGCAAGGCACTAGGGGGATCAACTAGGGGTAGCTAAACTGCTGACACCTGTTGGTAGCACTGCATTGTGCCATCATGGCAACCCAAAAGACTGGTCGTGTGACACAGTAAGTGAGGGTCAAGCGCTAGCAAAGCTGATGCAGCACTGCACAAACCAAAGCAGCTCGGATGAAGACGGCATGAACTGCTTCATTCACCAGCTGAGGTATACCATTGCAAGTGCATATGTCCAAGGACACAGACAAACCCATTTTCAGACTCTGTAACTGCACAGGGTGAAGTCAAAGTTGTTTTGAGCGCCCTGACCATTTGTTGTACCTGTTGAGATAATGCTTCAGCCACATGGGGATGATGTGATTGGCCACAATGTTGACTTCAGCACAGGCTGCAGCACAAGCTATGTTGAGCGCAACAAACATGTGCAGCACCTGTTGAGGATGTGCCTAAACACAACAGTATGAGATGGTCAGTCAGGGTGTGTTTGAGGGCATAACACATATGTTGATACCTGTTGAGGATATGCTTCAGCCACATGGGTGATGATGTGGTTGGTCACAGTGTTGACTTCAGGGTTGGAGTGGCAGATGCGGGAGATGAGCTGGGGCAGGGCTGTTAGCCAGGCATAGCTGGGAAGGGCTTTTGCCATGGTCGCCATGATGTTGGCCACTGCTGTGCTGACTTGACGATTCTGCAAAGGCATAGCATTTGCGCCAAACAGCTTGACCACTGAAGGCATTCATTGCCTTGATGCAGCTGACATTGCTGCTGTAGCTGCAAACACAGGCAGGAACGTGCTGTGGCATGCAATTTGTATACGGCAATGGGGTGATCCGTGCATGAACGAATGGGCTTGCTGATGTGCTGACTTGGCGGTTCTGTCTGTGCATAGCATCACCAACAGCACGACTGCCACCATCATTTGAATTTGTGACGCAGCTAGGTGCATACAGGAGCAACACAATGCCTCAAACTAATCCTATCCAATCCTGCCCTGTTCACCACTGCTGTGCTGGCTTAGCAGTTCTGCACAGGCACAAGTCAAAGCACATCATGCTGATCATCAGCAGTCATCCTTTGCATGATCTACATGCTTACTAATGAGGACCCTGCTAGGTGCATCAGCCATTTTACAGCAGGCCTTTGTTGCCATGACTACAGTTTAGTCATGCTGGCATTGCCACATGACTGAGAGGTATGCCGACAGCTATAGCTCTGTTGTACAGCGCTCGGCACGCCACCCTTATGCAGCAGTGACAGCACGACTGAACTGAGAACATGGCATGATAGCTCAGCAGACTTGTGAGTGCAGTCAAATGCATGCTGCAGGCAGCTCAACTAGTGAAAGTTTTCAGGACTGATTGGACCTTCTGAGTTCATGTGATGCTTTTGACGTGGGACCAAAAAGCAAGCCACAGCGTCAGCAAGCATGGCAAGCACTGGAAGATGTGACGGTGAAACAGCCAGCATTGCTGGAAGCAGCCTGCTACAGGATGTATGGTCAGACTCAGCTGCATCTTGCAGACAACTTGCCGTCGGAACCTGTTTGAATAGTGGGTATGCCTACCTTCTGAGTGACTGTGATGCTTTTGATTTGGGATCCAAAGTCAAACCACAGCGTCAGCAAGCATGGCAAGCATTGGGAGATGTGGCGGTGAAACAGCCAGCATTGCTGGAAGCAGCCTGCTACAGGATGTACGGTCAGACTCAGCTGCATCCTGCAGACAACTTGCCTTTGGAGGCTCTTGAGAATTGGACAAGCCTACCTTCTGAGTGACTGTGATGCTCTTGATGTGGGACCCAAAGTCAAACCACAGTGTCAGCAGTCGAGGTAAGGATTGGAAGATGTGCCTGTGGCCATACTGCACAGCTAGACCATAGTTGCGGATGACCTCAGGTAAAATCTCTAGATGCGGCTGATCCTCTCCCATTGGTATCCTGCAGCGCAAAAGGAGCCTGAAATATGCTCTCTTTTGTCTCTTTTTCACTGCATCTTGCACTGCAATTGTCTGTCAAAGTACCCCCTGTGACTGAATTGTACCCTAGTGACATCAGGCAGTCTATGGCAGACTCAGCATCCATACTTATAAATGATGCAGACAAGAGGTATGTGCTTCAGTTCAGGCTTCAGCACAGACACAGCATTCCAGCTAGCTCGCTAACCCCATAGCATTGAGCATCAGCAATCAGCACAAGATGTGTCATGGATAGTTGTGATACCTTGAGCGGCCTCCAAGTCTGTCCATTGGCTTTGCTGATCCTCTGGAGACAGCAGTGAGTGCTGTTTGGCGCTGCCTTGCATCCCTCATCAGCTGATCCAGGTACACTGCATAGCTGAAGTAGCCCTTCTCCCAGGACTTGTCCAGGCTGATGGCACTCTCAAACAGCCCTACAAGGTGTACAAACGTTCAGTTCCTGTAGAGCAATGCTTCTTCCAGGGTCTGTCAATTTGCATGCATTTGCACTCATGAGCCGAGCGACCCTCGTCAACAGCCCTAACAAAGCAGGCAAGCAATCAAAGCCTGTACAGTTGACACACAGGCTACGCACGTATGCAACTGCATCCCGCATCAGCTGGTCCAGGTACACTGCGTAGCTAAAGTTGCCCTTCTCGCAAGACTTGTCCAGGCTGATGGCCCTCTCAAACAGCCCTGTCACAGCATGTGCAAGCAATTGATTGCTGAAGAGTCAAAGCAAAACCCAGGGTTTAGATGCATGAATGCGGTGCAACTTTGACGGGTCGATTAGCACTGTTGCCCAAATACCCAAAAGTCTGCTTTTGAGCAGATACTGCCTGCGAAGCATATGCTGTTTGTGGTGCAAATTGACAACGCTGCTTGACTTGACTTCCACCCATGTTCTGCTGATGTGCCTGACTGAGG
Source organism: Trebouxia sp. TZW2008 (assembly GCA_002118135.1). Taxonomy (NCBI): domain Eukaryota; kingdom Viridiplantae; phylum Chlorophyta; class Trebouxiophyceae; order Trebouxiales; family Trebouxiaceae; genus Trebouxia; species Trebouxia sp. TZW2008. Next base: position 22,867 of record BDIU01000472.1, read on the forward strand.
GTCTGTCTGAGCAAATTGATCAGTGCACATCAGGGGTTTCACCTGTGATGTCAGACTTGGCACCCTGGCCAGTGGTTGCCATCCAGGTGGCCAGCTGCAGCACCAGCTTTGCTTCTGTCCTTTTCTGCTGAGCGCCCTGCCCGCCACTGCTGCTGGAAGCGTTGTTCCCCACATGCTCAGCCTGCTGCAAGATCTGCACGACATGCGCAGAAAAGACGTGACGCTGCAGTGATTTTGTCAGGGTGCTTTCAGGCTGTTTGCCTGTATTGCCGCTGCTGCTGGAACTGGATGTGCCCATTTGCTCAGCCTGCTGCAAGATCTGCACGCACACGTGAAATCCTGTAGAGTGCGCTATATGTTGCAAATATTTAGACTGTGTCCTCTCTTGTTTGACGCACTGCCCGCCCTTGTTTATGGAAGTAAAGATGCCCACATGCTCAGCCTGCTGCAAGATGTGCACGGTACAGCACATAGATTGGTTGCTAAACCAAGGTCCAGGCAAACACACTGCAGAGGATGCTCACAGGTTGCTCCTGTCTATGCCTGGTTTGAAAGGTTTGTAGCAACAGAACAACAATTCAGTGCTGACCTCTTGCAGGCTGACAATAGCCCTGTGGGGTTTGTCCATATCCCACAGCAGTTTGGCCCTTTCCAGCCCTGCCCCAGCCACTTGCCTCACCACAGCCTCAAGGCTAGCTGTTGTGGCCGCCTCAAAGTGCCCGCTCACCCTGCATAGCTTGGCCTGTTGCAGCCAGCATTGACCTGCCTCTGCCTCTGCCCCACCAACCAATGCTAGCTGCCGCCTCAAAGCAAGGATGGGTTCCTGTACAGGTCATGATGAGGTCGAAGATTATGCTGCCCATGAGGTTGGGTCAATGTGCACAATTTGCCCTGCTTCTGCCTCTGCTCTGTCAACCAGTGCTAGCTGCTATCTCAGAGCCAAGGATGGCTCGCATGAAGGTACACACTGTTTGCACTTTGGCCCTGCCAACAGAAGGCCTTGGTGAACATCAAGCAAGCCAAAGCTTGGCAATCCTTACTCAAAGCAAGGGCACTAGCAGGTCTGGACATCAACTCAGGGACTCGAGCAACAAATAGCTTGGCAGTGCTTACTTGAGTGGGTAAGGATGACTGTGTGACTTGCAGGCGCTCTGTCCAGCGCAAGCGGCGTTGCCTGTCAAGGGGCCCCACTAAACTGCCCTCTGCCATGATTCCAGCAGCATCACTCAGTTCCTGCACACGCATTTATGCTTTTCATTTGCAGCATGTGAGCTCGGCTATGCTGAAGTCACCTCTGCTTACTTTCATCTGAACTTCAAGAAAGCACATGTGGTCAATGCTTGCGCATGTTCTGAGCATGTTGAGAGGCAATGCAGGTGTGAGCGGTAGTCAATGCAGGTGACCTTGTCTGTGTCACATCGACAGCTGCATTGTCTTGCCCACCTCAAGGCTCAAGACATTCAAGAAGCTTTGCAAACAACTATGCCATGTACCTGCAGATGCAGGCTGCTAGGTGTTTTCAGCTTGCTCTTCTCGACAACAGAACCATCTGCAAGATGTGGAACGGGCAATATACCTGAAGCATGTGAAGCTTGACCAGGTAAGGGTAGGCTCGGGTGTAGGACTCCATACTGGCAGCAGCCAAGGGAGCCATGATCTCACTGCGAGCCTCTGCTAGTTCTGCCTTTACCACATCTGCCTGCCTGCATAGCATCACCACATTTCGAATGCATCATTTGGGCTAGGACCGTGACTCTGAGATGCTCTTACGACTTAGCAAGATGAGGAACAGATGCAGCCACTGGAGCCATGATCTCACTGCGTGCCTCTGCCAGTTCTGCCTTCACTGCATCTGCTTGCCTGCATTGCATAAGCGCCACAACTTGTGCATACTCATCCTCCTGTATGCAGGACTTTGTTTACCACGTCTGCTTCCCTGCATAGCTTCATCATCTTTGATGCAGAGTGCATGCAGACTGGAGGGTTGGCTGTGATTCGGGCGAAGGTCTCACAACCTGTCATCAGCAGCTTGGCAAGCTCTGACTCCACCAAATGCAAAGACTCGCACGGCATCAACACCTCTTGAATGCAGAGTGCCTAGGCTGTGACCTGGGCTCTAATACGCTTGCACAATCTCAAGTCAGCAGACTGCAGAGATCTGATGCAGAGATGCAGGTGAAGCTCTCACAACAGCAATGTGAGAGAACAGTCATAAACATGGGCAAGCTCTCAATGAAATTGGCCAACCTGGAGTGTACTGCTGAAAGCATCTTGCCAAGGCGCACTTCCCAGCGTTCATCACCCTCAAGCAGGTCAAGGTGGCTTGGGACCATGCCCCGCAGCACCTCCCATTGCCCAAGACGCCATGCAGCAGCCATGCGAGAAGCTGCTAGCTGCTCCTGGGCAGCATCTGCATGTGATACACCATGCTCAAGGTATGGCACGGCAGCAAGCAGGGACTGCGTGCTCATTTCTTTCAGGCTTTGGATCGTGAGCAGAATCAGAGTTTCACTTTAAGCAGCATCCCTATCATACAAATCACTGTATCAGACTGATCACGGCAGCAGGTCAAGGTGGCTGGGAGCCATGCCGAGCAGGACCTTCCATTGCCCAAAACGCCATGCATCAGCCATGCGAGAGGCCGCTAGCTGCTCCTGGGCAGCATCTGAATACCAACAACCACCATTGATTTGGGTTGTAGTGGTTGTTCTAAAAGTTTGCAGCATAATCAAGTGGTTTATTTGGTATCTTTTGCTTGATGTCGGTGTGGCCTTGCGACCAACAGGGACAGTGTCATCATCAAATGTGCTGTGAGCAACTCACTGCGTATTGCGACCAGAATCAATAGATTGCACTGCAAGCGTTTGTTTTGTGTGCAAGATCTTGTTGCAGGGCTCTACAGCATTTTGTCTTTCTAATGACTGCTTACTGGTACCAAGGAAATTGTCCTCATACCAACTTGTCCCCACCTGGAGATACCACTGCAGCCAGAATGCAGAAGTGGATTCCCAATTGCCTTGTCCTTAAATTGAGGATGTCGTGATAAAGAAAATTTACTGTACTTACATTGTTCACGCATCATGGCTCAGGTGTTTGAGCACTCAGCAAAGTCACCTGAGCTGTGAGACGCCCAACCGTCAACCTGGGTCAGCATCCCCTGCAGGTGTCCCATGTGCAGCAGGCATCTGAGATAACCCCGCTGACCCCCCGTGAGACCCCCCTGCCCCAAACCCTGGCCCCCCTGCTGCCTGCCAGGCTGAGGGTTTGCATGCTGCAGGGCTGTTTCATGCAGGGCAAGGGCTTCTGACCAGCTGCCAGCTTTCTCAGCCGCTAGAAGCTGGTCCTGAAGCCGCGGAGGCCCTTGGCGTAGGCGCAATAGCCCTGCTAGCCCATCAGGTTCCTCCAGCTTCCCATACACCTCCTGGATGGCACAATGAAAATCAATAAGCACAACAAGAAGCAGAACCCACATAAACAGCTGTTAGCTTTCTCAGCAGCCAGAAGCTGGTCCTGAAGCCCTGGGGGCCCTTGGCGAAGGCGCAGCAGCCCTGCTAGCCCATCAGGCTCTTCTAATTTCCCATACACCTCCTGGACAGCACAAGCAAATCCACTTGAAGGCAAGCATGAGAATGAGAGACAAAAGCGGCTTGCGAAGCCGCAAGGCCCTTGGCGCAGGCGCAACAGCCTTGCTAGCCCATGAGGGTCTTTCAGCTTCCCACACACTTCTTGAAAAGCACAGACAAGTCACTTGAAGGCAAGGATGCAAACGGCAGTGAGAAGCTGGTTCTGAAGCTGCAGGGGCCTTTCGCGCAGACGCAACAGCCCTGCTAGCCCACCAAGCTATTCTACCTTCACGTACACGGTATTCTATAGAGACTGAGTGGAGGAGTCTCTTTGGTTACCTTGCACTCAAAGTGTTGGAGACACCCGTGGACGTTGCCAAAAACACTAGGGCATAGCCAAATTGCTGCTCACCTGAAAGAATGAAACCTCGTCCTCACTGTAGTAGATGTTCCTGTGCGCCACAGGGTTGAGACCTCCTCCATACTTGGACCTCAGAAAGGTCTCATAGTGCAACAGCGCTCTGGCATGTGCTCCACATTGCGCTGCAGCTTGAGCCAGCAGATCTTGTGGGATGCTGGCTAACAGCTGATGCACGTGCTGCGCTGTGCTAGTTGACCCATCAGTACTCGCCTGCCTGCTAGCAGCACCTGCAACATCACAGCAATCCTGGTGTTTTGCATAAGCATCGCAGCCTGTGCCACTCTAGTCCTCTAAGATGCTGAGTAACAGCTGGTGCACATGCTGCGCTATGCTGGTTGACTCATCAGCGCCGGCCTGCCTGCCATTAGCTCCTGCATCACAGTAGCAGTGCAGGCTTGTAGAAATAATGCTGCAGATTTTGCAAGCAGTGCTTTTGTCAGATGTTGCCCACAAACTGGTACACAAGATGGGCTGTGCTTTTGCGGACATTGCTGTCCGCCTGCCTGCTGGCAATGCCTGTGCAGCAGCGTCCTGACAGATCCTTCTGCAAGCTTGACTCACAAGAGCCTGCCTGCACGAGGTTTGATTTGCCAGCTCAGACAATTCACCAGAGTTAGGCAGCCAAAAGAGACCGCACCTGGTGCAGACAAGACAGTGGTGCCCTTGTTGTCTTCTGCCCACTTCTTGAGGATGTCCAAGAGCAGAAAGATGGCTTGCACGCACAGCTCCCCTTCCTTGTTGGCGCCGGCGCCTCTCAGCACAGCCACTATCTCATCCTTCACCCCTGCTCAAACAGTCAGGTCACAAAGCAACGCAGGAAGGAAGTTTGACTGTCAAACCACCCTCCACGCCCTCTCCTCAGTCAACAGGATCAAAGGACAATGCAAGACCGAAACAACAACATGTTGCTGTTTGCTTCTGCTCAACAGTCAACAGGATATGTAACAAGGCAGAACTGAATGGTTGAAGCTCACTTCATCCCTGATCAACAGTCAACACAGAGGAAAGTAATGTCAGGCCAAGACATTAGGTGCACTACCTCAAAAGGAAGAATGCAATGCAACTTTGGGTAGATAACAGTGAAAATCCAGCTTGGCAGGAGCTTTTAAGGTTGGCAAGGCCACATACTTGCTTGCATCTGTTGCTGGTAATGCTTGCGTGCTGTTGTAGCCACATTACGACAGACCCTGTGACTAGTGGAAGCATCAGGAACCACGGAAGACGCAGGCCATGCACAGAGAGAGAGAGGATTTTACAAGTTTTGGCCAGCCTAATTAGGCTGATCACTTGTGCTGAAGTAAACACAGGCTGCCTCACCTTGGCGGCCTTCAGACAAGGCAGCAGAGATGACGTTGTGCAGCAGGTAGGGCATCAGGAAGCGAGCCACTTGGACATCGCATTTGATGACGGGCATGCAGCCCTTGAACAATGGTAGCAGCTCCCCTGCAGTAGCAGTGCCACTCCACGTCACTGAACTTTCAGCAAAGACTGTGCAGCAGAATTTCTAAAACACAATGGTAGAAGCTTGCCTGCACCATCAATGCCACTGTTGATAACTGGCATGCAGTCCTTAAACAACGGTAGCAGCTCCCCTGCAGTAGCAGTGCCAAGCAATGTCATGGTACTCTTGGCAATTGGCATGCAGCACAAGCGACATTGTGAAGCAGGTAGGGCATCAGGAAGCAAGTGATCTGAACATTGCTCTTGATGACTGGCATGCAGCCCTTGAACAATGGCAGCAGCTCCCCTGCAGCAGCAACCTCAGCTGATGTTGAGACCTTGTTGGCACTGATAGTACATCGAGAGACTTTCAAAAATGTATTTTTTGAGGGACATATTGTATACAGGCTCATTGCATGCTCTGTGTATGTAGTGATTGAGGCTGGATGTCACAACTAATGACTGGCATGCAGCACTTGAAAAGTCGCAGCAGCTCCCTGGTGGCAGCAATACGATGCAATGTCAAACTGTTCTCGGCAGCTGCCATGCTGTAGACTTTCCAGATACAAATTTTGCGGACATACTGCTTGCAAGTGTTTGCACATGATGCTTATTGGTGCTTGAGCTGCATATGCAAGGGCTATTTGCATTGCGCTTGTTTGGTGAAGAATGCTGCATGTCTGCACATTTTCAAGCGCAGGCAGGTGTACAAAGCTAATGCAATGAATATAATGGTACATTTCCAAGCTTTCAGGCGTTTTGCTGGCATTCCAGGCGAGAGCTATACGGCATTTTGCATTCTACAGCCAGTGTCAGTGTACCATAGAAAGGCAAGCAAACCTGATGCGTGGATTTCAATGAGTTGGCGCATCCAAGAAGCCACCTACTGCCTTGAAGATCACCCCTGTTGCTTGCATAGGCAGCAATGCAGGTTGACTAAATCCAAGCCGATGCATAAAGATGACTGCAAGCACCTGGCCGGACTATACGCTATTAGGCTGCTGAAGCATAGGAAGGCAAGCATACCTGATGCATGGTTCTCAATGAGCTGGCGCATCCAAGAAGCCAGCCATCGCCTGAAAGACATGTCAGGCTTGAAGATCACCCCTGTTGCTCGCAGGGGCAGTGTCTGGAGCTGGAACTTGGAGTCAAGGTATGGCCTGACGACGCTTTGGATGTCATATGGCAGCTCTAGGAAAAGTGTGTTGGTTTCTGTAGGCGTGCTCTCTCTGCTGCCTCTGGACCTGTGGGACTTTGGTTCTTCTGATGCACCATAGTGGCGTAAGAGCTCCTACATGACAGCGTTGCACTCTTGATGCTGACACCCCAGTACAGTCGCATTGAGCGAACCTCGTACTCTTCTTGTTGAAGTGCTTTGTGAAGCATTGACTGCTGTATGCGGGTGATGCATTCTGCGCACCTGTATGATCAGTAGTGCAGCTTTGACCATGGCATATGCAAGTAGACAATCTCCTTGCCAAGATGCCCCATGAAGCCTTGCCTGCTGCACAACAGAGCTGCACTTTGCATACCTGGGCTATCAATGAGGCAACATTAGCCACACAACCCACATTACAGCAGTCCTACTCATTGAAGCAGGGTTCAGCAGAACGCGCAGCAAGGGACAAGTACTAAGTATGACAGTGTACCTGTATGGCCAGTGAAGTGGCATCTAACACAAAGATGTGGGAAGCCACTCTCAGCAGCCTGACCAGGTGCCGGGTGATGAGGATGACTAACAGCTCCTGAATGGAGCGGCACAGGGCCTCAGGGGGGTCAAGGGTGACAGCCACCCTAGCTGGGTCAACAGCACCCAACAGTCCAAGGCACTCCGCACACAACTGCTGTGCCTTGTAACTAGTTGGTGTGTGCACCTGCAAGCAGCATCTAGCACTGATACAAGGCAAGAAGAAGATGGGCTCACGCGGGATTGAGAGCGGACCAATGGGGGGTCCAAGGGTGACGGCTACCCTGGCGGGGTCAACAGCCCCTAGCAGCCCAAGGCACTCTGCACACAACTTTTGCGCCTTGTAGCTAGTGGGTGTATGCACCTGCAAGCAGCCACCACCATTGATCAGGAACAGACAGCAGCTTGCTGTTTGCTGGAGCTGTAAGCATTGCCATTTGCAGATGTGGCCAACGGCAGCAGCCCACTGAGGTGTACCTCTAATAAGACTTCCATGCAACAAAGCTCAGAACTTGCTTCAGAATCATAGCACTTGAGCAGCACTCCGATCAAGCAGGAAAGCAGCCTGGTGTGGAGACCGTCATTCACAATTGCCTGCAATGCTGTTGATTGGCAGGAAAACGCTGAATTACAGCACTGGCGCCAGGCTAATGCAAACAAGCTAAAAAGCTGCAACAGGGTCAAACGATCAGGCACGATAGCAGCTTGGCGTGCTGACTGTCTTCAACAGTGCCATCTGAAATGCTGTTTACTGGCAGCAAACCATCGAGACAAACCAGCAATGACAGTACCTGTGCATTGCAACTCTGACCTTACCTCAGGATTGAAGCACTCGAGCAGAGCGCCTATCAAGCAGGACAGCAGCCTGGTGTGGTGACTATTACTGACAGTGCCATCTGCAGTGCTGCTGACTGACAGCAGTCCACTGAGTAAAATTGCTAGTGACATTGGCGATGTGGTATCGTTCTCTTATTGGAAGTGTTGCAATTGCAGTCAAACTGCAATCTTACCTCAGGATCGCAGCACTTCAGCAGAGCTCCTATCAAGCGGGACAGCAGCCTGGTGTGGTGACTGTCGCTGACAGTGCCATCTGCAGTGCTGGTGACTGGCAGCAGACCGCTGAGCCAAGCCCTGTGCTGGTGAAGGATGTTGCGTATGTCCTGAAGGGCTGTTTTGCGCACTGATAGGGAGGGGTCTTCCAAAGCTTGTAGGGGGATGAGGATGGATTCCTCAATTGTGAGGCTGCCACGCACCTCAGCTATCACTGCATTGATGGGTCCTGCAAAAGCAAGAGGAAGACAGTCACTGCGTTAAAGGGTGTGTAGATCCAACCTTATGTTCCATATTTGGTTGTCTTGCGATCCATGACGATGAAGCAGGCATCGGCATGTGCTACAGCTTTTCTCAGCTGCAGCATGTGTCTCATACTGCATGCCCCTCTCTTGCGAGCACTTGCAGCTGGCCATTCCAGCTGTAAAAGAAGAGAGGCAAAGGTAATTGGACGGGACCTTGGCCTGCTCATGCATAGTGACAGCAGCACAAACAGCAGAATTAGCAGCACCAAGACCTCACCTAGTCCCTGAACTGCTTGCGGCAATGGAGGAAGAGCCTTGATGCGGTCTGCCAGCAGGTGCTTGGAGTGCACAACCAACTGCTCGAGCACAGTCACAGCAGCCGCTGCTACAGGTCCTCCTTCTTGCAAGGGATCCAGCAGAGTCACTACCACCTGTTACACCATATATACGTTTGTGTTGCCATTTCTATTTCCAGTTGTCATTGTTGTGGCAACATCATCTGCGCTGTATCAGGACCTTACAAAACTGTTTGATCTTGCTTTGCTCCGTTGCAGCAAACCCATTGAGCATGTACAAGTCGTGCCCTTGCAGCTGCTCAGCTGGAGTTGGCAGGAAGTGAAAGCCATCATGTGCAACCAGTACGGATATGACAGACCTGGTTGGCCATCCCGGCAAGATGATTGGGTGAATATTTGGCGAGGGCCTTTAAAAGCACCAGCCAGCCCTCCAAGGCCTGCAGCTTGCCTGCAGTAGGGCTGTCCCGCACAGCCTTGCTCAGCAGCACCATCATCTGCACATAGCATATTTGGATGAGTTGAAAGCAATTGATGGCCTGGTGTAGGGAACCAGACAGGACATCCTGGCACGGAGGTATATGCTCAGTGTGAGGGTATGTGAACAACAAACCACAGGAAGCAATGTACACTTGAATGCTTGTCTTCATACCCAGATGCTTCTTCCACCTGCCTAGCATGTGCATACAATTTGCTGCTTGCAACAACGACATGTGACATTTCAGTCCATTCCGCTCTGTGTTTGGGTCATTGCTCATCACCAAAAAAGCGGCTTGTCTGCAAAGAGCCTGGGGATTAGCCTCAAATTTGAGCTGCTGTTCATTGTAAGCCAGCAGAACACCCATGTGTGGTATGAGTAGATCACCTGAGGGAGGAATCTGGCCACATACTGGCCAGTCAGTCGCACAAGCAGCAGAACACAGCGCAGGTAGGTCTCTTGGCTGCTGATGTCAGCTTGGCCAAGGGCAGAGCCTTGCTGGGTGTCAAAGCCCTCCAGAGCATCACCGTACGCCTTTAGGATCCTTGTCACATGATCACCCTCTGCATGGTGTCATGTTGGCAGCTTGAGATTTGTAGGTCAAACACAAAGCACCTCAGTCAGATCCATGCATATTGGGTGAGTACACAATACGCTTGTAAACAGTGCAAAAGGGCTGTATGCTTCCTGAGCATGAAAGGATGCAAGATTAGTGTCACATGCCATCACACCTCGGGGCTCGTAGCCAGTGCTGCAAGGGAAAGATTTTCAGTTTGCTGCAAGGCAAACAGCTGCTGGTAGAAGCCTTATCAACATCCTGAAGCCACACACAGTACCCAAGTACAGTAGCGTCTCTTCACAAGGACAATCATTATAAGGACATTCTCCAAGTAAGCGGAGGACAATCAGGAACCAATCACTGCAATCTGACTGCCATGCTGCCCCAATGTAAGGGCATTTTCTTGGTAACGAATGCACTCATTACAAAGATAAGTTACTGCATATGTCGACTGTACCTGCCAGAAAGGCTGCTACATCCCCTTCAATCTGATCACTCTGCGTGCTGCCAAAATTCTGGATGTTGTGGATGTTGCTGAGTGTGAGCAACATCTGATGGGCTCTGCTGTGCACTGACTCGGGAAGCTGGCAACTCTGCCAGTCTGTCAGTGAAGCTGCTAGGAAGATGGTCTCCATGATGATACGCCACATGTTGCTGCCCACATAGCGAATGAAATGCATCCCTATCAGGCTCTCCATGAAGGTCATGATGGCCTCAAATTTGGCAAAATCTGCACACAACAGGTAATTGCATGTCAGTCTGTTGCACCTGTGTCAAATGATCTGCCACATGTTGCTGCCCACATAGCAAATGAATTGCATCCCTATCAGGCTCTCAATGAATGTCATGATAGCCTCAAACTTGGCAAAATCTGCACACACAGGTGACTTCAGTGCTGTTGTCCTGTGATGCAGTCCATCATTGCTCTGTCATGATGGTACGCCACATGTTGCTGCCCACATAGCAGATGTAAGTGCATGCCTATCAGGCTCTCCATGAATATCACGACAGCCTCAAGTTTGGCAACATCTGCGCACAACAGGTATTTTCATGTTAGTCTGTTGCGCCTGTGTCAAATGATCTGCCTCATGTTGCTGCCCACATAGCAATGCATTCCTATTCAGCTCTTCATGGATGTCATGATAGCCTCAAACTTGCCAAAATCTGCACATACAGGTGATGTGTACTGCTCTTGTCCTGTGAATGAGTCCAATATTGCTCTGTCATGTTATGCGCCACATGTTGCTGCCCACATAGCAAATGAAGTGCATGCCTATCAGGCTATGAAAGCTAAATGTCATGATAGCCTTAAGCTTGACAAAATCTGTGCATGTTGGAGCGCACTACGTCAGCAACAAAAGACGAGCTTGCCATACTTGCATTGAGTTCAAAATTGAAGGGGATTATACACAAGCTTGAATCTTGACTGCAGGCGTCTTGTGCTGCAATGGAGCAGTGCTTTCTCATGATGGCATGGCACATAAGGCTGCCCGCATAGTGGTTGCAATGCATGCTGACTCAGCTCTCAAATTGCCTCAAGCTTGCGAGGCGGACCTGATGCATTACTATAGAAACAAACGTGACCAGAATAATGCTGTTCGTTCAACTGCCTGCAGCATGCACAGCCTGAGAATGAAACACCTGCATGTGAGTGTTGCAACATCACCTCCATATAGATACTTGGCGACGACATGTTGGCCATAGTCAATCATCATCTGCTGCAGGTTGTATCCCACAGAGTGTGCCAAGGCCTCCAGGGCTGTTGTAGCGCGGTCCTCAGTCAACTTGGGTAGGGCTGCTGGTATCAGTTTCAGTGCCAGGTCAGGTACTGCCATGTCCAACAGATCTGCTAACTCCCCTGTAGCAGCAGCCGTACTGTTGAGCCACTGCATTTGGCTCAAAGTCTGTGGGGCTGTTGTGGCTTGAACTTCAGTCAGTTTGGACAGGGCTGGCGGTATCAAATTCAGTGCCAGGTCCGGTACAGCCATGTCCAGAAGGTCTGCCAACTCCCCTGCAACTGCAAAACGCTGTATCGCGGCATGAAGATGGAATAAATGGGTGGCTGAGATGATGCTCATACACCCTGCTGATATGAGCTTTGGTGCGGGATCAGGTACTGGCATGTCAAACAGATCTGCTAGCTCCCTTGCATCAGCAGCACAGAATGCCGCATCACAGCATGAAAACCTGTGGGGCTGTTAAGTCACGGTCTTTAGTCAGCCTTGGCAATGCTGCCATTGTCAGTTTGAGTGCCAAATCAGGTACAGCGGTGTTTAGCAGATCTGCCAGCTCTCCTGAAACAGCAGGACAGTGTGCTACACTTGTTAAGGCTGGAAGGGAGAATGCGTGGTCTGTCAGCTTGCTGGTATGTGCTGCAGTGCCAGGTCAGGTCTTGCCATGTTCAGCAAATCTGCCAGCTCACCTGCAGCAGCAACACACAGTGTCATATCACAGCAAAAGATTGGAAGGCAAGACAGTATGCCCTGCCATCTTGAGTGCTAATCAGGACACATAGTCAAGCCTCGCATGAGATCAATTGCACTGCACACAGAAGCAGTGCAGCAGTGAACACTGCTACCGACTCTATGTGGAGGTCATTTCAAGGGTGTCTGGATGCACCACAGTAGAAACATTGAATCTGCATTGCCGCTGTCAGGCTGACAAGCAATGGTCACATGTACTGAGAAACTGCAGGAGCGTGATGCTAGCTTACCAAGCAGGTTGGGTTTGGCCAGCAGGTTTCTGCCAACATACTCCTTCAGGCGCGGCACTGACAACACCATCTCTTGCAGGTCACACCCCTTCACCGATGCATAGCCTGCATGTCAGCACACCACAATTCACTGTTTAAGACTGCTGTGGCAAAGGGCATGATTGCTATGATTGCATACTGCATCTAGCACACATGTGAAGCTAGACTGAAATGACAGGTCACCCAGCTCAGCATGAGTGTCAGTAACAAGTCGGGACAGCTTGCTCATGTTGAGTAGAACTCTTGTGACATCATGACTGACAGTCTGGAAAGTTTGGGTGGCATGTTTATGATCATTTGTTGCAGCAAATGATCTGACATGTTGCATATGGCTCTGTGACTGGCAAATGGACAGATGCTTGTGCCAAGGGGTGCACCTATGAGAACCCGGGCAGCACAGAGCCTTGTCGTGACTGTCAGTCTGGACAGGCGTTGCCCCGTTATGCTCTTGCTGTGAAGCATTTGCTTGAGTAGCTGAGCAGCACAAGGGCAGGCACGCAGGCCCATGATTATAAGCAGCTGATCAGCAAATGATCTGATGCCTGGGTCCAGGTCATCATAAATCAAGATGTGGTCTTGACAAACTTGTCAAGAAGTGCAACTAGCTAGCCAGCACAGGATCTCATCACGACCGTCAGGCTGAGGGGCATACTTATCAGCAGCTGGGCAGCAAATGATCTGATGCCTGGGTCCAGGTCATCAAGGCGTCCCACCAGCACTGCCAGCACCAGCAGCTGCCCACTGGGGCTGTTGCAGTGCAGCCCCTGCATGGCAATGGTCTGCAGCAGACTCTCCTTCACCTCTACTGGCTGCTGGCCTTGCTCCAACAACTGCTTCGTCTCCTGCCAGGCAGCATAGCACTGTGGATGCATGAGTATGGTCTGCAGCAGGCTCCCTTCACCTTGAATGATTGCTGCCCTTGCTCCAGCACTTGCTTGGTTCCTTGTAGATTATGAAAGCACTGTAGATGTTGATTACTTGGTGTCCTTGCTCCAGCAGTTACTTCATGTCTTGCAGTCCAGTGGAGATATACTGTGCAGCACTGACAGTGCGGAGGGTTGGTTCACTGTGGGCGCTGATGCAGCATGTTGGACACACAAGTAGGCTGTCCTGAAGTGCTTGATTGAGCCCAAGATTACACGCAATTATCAGGGAGAAGCCAGTCCTGGAGAAAACTATCTGTGGTGACGTGCTATCTTCATAACATGATTGAGCAGATGCATGGGCCATTGCAAGACACAGTCGCCTCACCTGTAGCAGCTTGGCCTCACAGCTGGCAATCTCCACTTGCTCAGTAGTCCCAGAAGCACCTTGCGCGTACACAGCCCTCAACAGGATAGGCTGAGCGAAAGCATGGGCGTCTTGGGCAAATGCTGCTCTGACTTGCGTGCTGGAATCTGTGCTGAGATCCAGGCATGAATGAAGCAGCTCCTGAACAGTCTCTGGATGGCTGACTGCCGCCTTTTCAGACCATGTCAGAAGAGCTTGCAGCATGATCTCCTGTAACTCACAAAGAGGTCTGTCACATCACAGCAGATCAAAGTTGTACTGATATGCAATACTGATGTTGGTCTGCCTCAAGCCGTGCACTGTCCTGCACCGTACAACACTGCATGACACATTTCATACAAGTACTTTTGCATTGATCTTGTGGCGTTTAAGAGTTGGCACTGCCTACCTTTGTGCAGCCTGAGAGTCTGGAGCTCGGAGGTAATGTCAAATAACAGTGCGTGGCAAAGCTGCACTGCCTACCTTTTGAGAGCCTGAGGATTCATTTGAGAGCAATCCAGATTGCTCTGACGTATGGCCAAACAACAGCACATCCACAAAGGGCTTGAAGCTCTTGAAGGGCACAGCCGCCGGCCCTTGCGCACTTGTTGGCAGGCTGTGTAGGCTGCACCTTCCAATGGGCCAACAATCCAGTGCACATATGCTGTCTTCAGCACTCAGTGGACTGCTGCCATTGCTGGTGATGGTGCTGGGCCCATTATTGTTGTTGACGGTGCTGCGGATTGCTACTGCCCTCAACCACTGTGCGGCCTTGAAGAGGGCTGACGTTCTATGCTCAACAATAGTCTGTATGCTGACCATGTCACTGACTGCAAGGGCAATGGCAGTCTGACCAATAGCCGTCTTGGTAACGTCCACCTTTGGCAGCAGCCCTGAAAGGCAATCTAGGCCCTTTTGCAGCAGTCTGCTGCCCACTGTGGGTTGCCCTTTGCCAGCCCCTTTAGCAGCCTCTGCAGTGTTGGCAATGACCACAGGCAACAGCAGGGCTGCAGCTGACTGCACTGAGCTATCACTGTCCTGCAGAGCCTGGTGAAATAACCCATGACTGCCTTGTTTGCTGCTGAAGTCAGCAGGTGCAAGATCTGACAAACCCAACACAGTGCTTGATGCCTGTATGAGCAGTGCCCAGATCTTAGCCTGGGTCGCTGTGTGGGTCAATGGCTGCTGTGCATGCTGGGCCTGCTGGGCATGCTGTGCTGCTGCTGTGGGTTGTGATGCTGATGGGTGGCTGCGCCAAGCCATGCACAATAGAGTTTGTAGCTGTTGGCTGGAAACGCCATTGGTGGCAAACAGGTCTGTTGCTTTGCTGGCAGCCTGTGATAGGCTCTGTGGCGTTGCAGACTTGGCTTGTGTAAGACACATGCCACAAAAGGCAGCAACCACTGCTGCAGCCAACATGTACTGTGTGTGAGCTGTGACCGGTCACAGATGATTGCATGTGTAGAACGTTGATGTGCCGTTCACAGATGATTGCATGTGTCATCAAATCTTACAGACATGCTCCAAAAGGCAAGAAACAGTCTTGCAGCTACAAGTGCTTACAGTTCACTTGTAAAGCCTGCAAGCCAGGCTAGCCTGTTCACAGACACTCTAGCTGTGTCAGAAGTGTGATGCAAGTGTTCCTGCGGCAGTGACTTACGCATGCCGCAGTGCTCTTGCAGATCATGAAAAATACATGAAGCACAGTAAGTCCCCAGGCCTCTCATGCCTGCTCAAAAGCAGAGCTATGCAGCACCAACAAGATGCAAGCTTATCACCTAGGGTCATTTCCAGTACGTCAGGTTCAGCTGGCTCCGCATCTGGCAGCACGGCATACTGAATCCATTTCCCTGTAACAACGCCCAAAGCTGATGCTAAGCCTGAGCTTGGCACCTTTGCTGCTGCCACTAGCAGGTTCAGAAGCGCAGATAGTTGTTTTGCTGGGCCCTGGTCTGGCTCAGACTGGCTAGAATCTGCACAACAGGAAAGGGAGGCTCCGTCTTCAAGCATCATGACAAATCCTTTGGAAGGACACGGTTGTCAATTGTGATGTGAAGGAGGCCTCATCCCAGGGAGGGATCATGAAATGATGAGACCTTATGCATGATGAGAAGATGAGGCTTCACAAGGAGGTAGTCATGATGGGAAAGAGGCCTCACAGTGCAGCAGCAGCAGCAGCAGCAAAGCATTGCATCCCTTCATCTGCAGTGAGAGCCCACACACGGTTGTTTGAGCCCTGGGTGCCTCCGACTTGCTCTGTACCTGTATATTTTTAACTGTAAGGGCTAGGCGCTGCATTCAAGATTTAAGCCTGTGCATGTCGCTGTGAGGCTTGCTGCTCCATTCAGCCTGTCCGTGTAAGACTGTGAGCTTACCTGTGGGGCTGAGATGTGTCACAAGGCGCCTGACTGCAGCAAGGGACTCTTGCCACTGGTGTGAAAGAGGAGGTGGGCGACTTGACTTTTCTGAAGGGGAAGATTGTGTCCTCCGCCGCTTCTGGACATGCTGTTCTCCTTGCGACTGAGTTTTCTGACGCTGCAAGGCATTGTTCTGCAGGCCACGTTTGCTTTTTCAGGACATCGATTTGCGGCTATGACCCCCAACAAATGCTGTCCAAAGCCATCATTGCTTCTATGTGCACCTAGCTGAGTCATAGAACCTTACTAGAATGCATGTAGATGATGATGACTATTAGCTGCGGCAGCAGAACATGAGTTGCAAGCTGTACATGGGCTTAAAGTATGGGAAGGATCAGTCAGTTAAGCAGCATGACATGCTTTCAGGCAGCCGCAAGTCAGGAATTGTCATAGCAATAAAGTGCCAATGAAGTGACCTGATTAGCAGCAAAGGCAGCATCCAGATGTGCCGGTCCCAACTGCTGCAGCAGCAATCGCAGAGCCATGCTGACAGCACCCCCAGTCTGTGCAGAGTCCGACAGCAGCGGCATCAGCCCGACCACGTGATGCCTGAGTTGTGGGTGTTGCCTCGCAACATGCACCACCAGCTGACAGATCTGGGCCTGAAAACCTTTGAGGGTGGCTGGTATGCTGCATGCAACTCTGGGCAGGGTGGCAAGCATGCTCTCTGCTGCTCCTGCCTCACTGTTTGACCCATCCATGACTCCAGCTAATAGGTTCAGGCAAGTGTTCATGTGCCTCTGCCAGGGATGAGCTGCTGGATGATCCACTGAGATGGTTCCGGAGCTGACGCATGCGTCCAGAGCAGTCAGGAGCGCAGCGCACACAGCGTGCACTGGAATGAGTTCAAATTCAAGCTCTGGGAGCAGGGCAGCCAGAGTGCTGAGAGCTGCAGCTTGCACAGTGAATCCAGCATGAAGGATGCAATCAGTCACATACGGTAGAGTCTCTGGTGAAATCCAAGGGAGTACAGCGTGTGGCATGGTCTTGAGGCAGTGTGCTAGCAGCTCCAGCACCATAGAGCACAAGAGCTGGCAAGACTGTAGGTTGTCCAGCTGGACTGTGCATAGAGCCTGATTGACATCTGCTCTGTCTGTAATGAGATCTTGATTGCTGGTGGCCAAATCTGCAGTGCTGTTTGACTCTGTCTCAGCTTTTGCAATGGCCTCAGCACCGTGGAGACAGCTGACTGTAACTGCAGGCTGTGCTGCTGCCAAGCTTGATGCTTCCAGTACCCTCAAAGCTCCATATGCATCTGTATGAGCACATAAAGATGCATGTGGAGTTGTTATAAGTTGACACCGTCTATATGACCCCCTGTTGGGTCCCTATGACGCCGTACATATTCAGTAGCAGGGTAGTATGAGTTTTGCCACTGTTGCGTATAGTGCAGTCCTACCTTCAGCCAACTCTACCACACCTCGGCAGACAGCTTTCACGACAGCTGCTGATCCCTCCGGCAGCAGCTTGATGATTGAGAACATGGTGCTCAAAAGCGCTGCCTGAACGTGTCTGTAAGTGCACCCGGATGTTGTTTGCAAGAGAAAATGTCAGGAAAAGACCTCAACGTTTGGGTTTTCTGCTTTGCCTCACCTGAACTTTTCCTGAGCAGACATGGGGATCAGCTTCTGCAGCATAGCCAGGGCTGCAGAGCATCCATCGTCGCATATCATCGATGGGTACCTTTGAACCGCCAGTGTTACCAGCTTCAGCACCGTAGTGAGCTCCCTTTCCTTGCCTGCAAGAGCTGCGTTATTAGTGTCTGAGCGTGATCAGCTGTGATGCTGGCAGATCCTGACCTATCCTGAAGTCGACGCATTCGCCCAACAAGGCCAGAAGCACGGTGCGCATTCTCGGCGCGACTGCGGCCGAGTTTGAGTGCGGCGTGGTGGACGCCGAATCCTCGTTCTGTGCTTGCAGGAAATCGCTGAGTTCATGCAGCAAAGTCGAAAGGGAGGTGCCATCCTGCCGGCTCGCACCCTCCATCTGGAGCACGGCAGCGCTGCCAGCGCCTGCAAGGGCCGAAGCCTGCGCTGTATACCTGACAGTATGGAGCTGCCTACGGCATTGCGAGCAAAGCACGCTGCTGCGCCTGCTGCGGTATGCTGATAGGCCTTGACTTTGCCTCTTCGTTTTCCGGCATACACTGCATTGACCGGAGCGTTGAACGCTACAGAGGTGCAGCATCACGATCTGTTTGTCGATCAGGTGGTCAGATGGCGAGCAACGCAGCTGAAGCTGCAGAGGCCGCCGCAGACGTGGTTGACGAAGTTGCAGACCGATTGCAGAACATAGACACCAGCACAAGCGGCAGCGAGTACGGCTGGCGAAAAACCCTTGCTTGATCAAGTTGTACCAACAGTATTGGTCAAACCTCTCACACATGCAGGTTGACGCTTGACGAGAAGTACGAGCTATGTCGCAGCATAGGAGCGGAATGTATACAAGACGACGAGCTGCGAAACCTGTTGGAGAAGAAACCAAATCCAGTTGCATATGATGGGTTCGAGCCATCGGGCCGAATGCATATAGCGCAGGTTGCCTTCTACAGAGCATGAAATAACTCCATCGCCAGCTTACACTGCAAGCCACACACAGACTCATCGCAGCTTTCACATGCAGGGTGTACTCAAGGCTTTGAATGTCAACAAGCTTACCAGGAGTGGTGTAACGTTCAAATTCTGGTGCGTTCTCACTCCTGAGCTGCCATTGGGTAAAATGGCAAAATGCTGAAACAGCATGCTGCATGAGCAAACTCACGAGTAAAATGCTGAAAAAACATGGCAAATGCAAAAGTGCACACATGCAGGGTAGCTGACTGGTTTGCACAGCTCAACAATAAGATGGGTGGGGACTTGAACAAGATTCAGACAGTAGGCAAGGTGAGTTTTAAGCAGTCAGGGTAATGATGATGCCTACACTGTTCAGCACATGTGCTAGGCGTGCGAGGCACAAGCCTTGTCTTGCCAGGCCAAAGGTGAAACGCATGTCGTATTTGCCTTTCAATCCAATCCAGGTCTGCACTGTTTGATGGCTTCAGCTCATAAAAGTAACAATCATTACACTCTCCAGCATACATTGCTAGGCGTGTGTGGCACAACTCTCATCTCGCCAGGCAGACTCAAGCGTCATAAAGCGGACGTCTGATCACTCTGACATCTTGACAGCTCTTGACATTTGATGTGTTGACTCGATGCAGTACATGATTGAGATCTGGAAAGCAGCAGGCATGGACATGACCAGGGTTCAATTCCTGAATGCTTCTGAGGAGATCAACAAAAAGCCAAATGAGTACTGGACACTGGTGATGGATATTGCGCGACAAAACACGTTGGCTAGAATCACCAAATGCTGCCAGATCATGGGTCGCTCAGAGTCTGACAACCTATCAGCCTCCCAGATCTTCTATCCATGTATGCAGTGTGCAGACATCTTCTTCTTGAAGGTAATGTTTGCATTTATGGTCAGCATGTTGTGTCTCATGCCAGGCAGATGTTGCCAAGCTTTGCAACAAGGCACATATGCTCTGCTTTGCCACCAGAAGGTGTCCAACACAGCGACAACTGGCAGCCAACACATAAGCTTGCAACACAAGTCTCACAGCTGCTGTTGCTGGCATATGTGATGGTCATGCTTCGTGGTACACTATGTGACATTGGACTGTCATATCCTGCATTTCACAGCTGCAAAAGTCTATGCTTTTGTGATAGCCTGACGCCTCCGTGAAGTCACCGTAGTGATGGAATCTGTAGGCAGACATTTGCCAGCTGGGTCTAGACCAGAGGAAGGTCAACGTGTTGGCAAGGGAATACTGTGACCAGTGCAAACCCAAGCGGAAACTAAAGCCAGTCATCTTGTCACATGAGATGATGCCAGGCTTGCTACAGGTGAACAGCAATTCAAATGCGTCTGTCATCTCAGCAGCGGCTATTTGCTACCCTAGCTTTGCAGCTAAAAAGCATTTGCATTGTGCTGTCAATGCCTCATGCTTGCCAAGAGAGTGCATATTTATCAATGAGCTATGCCTGCTGAACCTGTTCTGAGAAGTCATATGGTGAGTCTGCTGAAAGATCAAATGCACATCAACGCTGCAACAGCTGATGTGTTCTGGTTCTTGCTCAATGGTGACAAAGCAACCCCTGTCATGTACAGGGCTGACTCCCCTTACGAAAGCAATTACTGGTTTCAGAACGGCAATACCGTATGTGCAGGGCCAAGAAAAGATGTCAAAGAGTGATCCCAACAGCGCTATCTTCATGGAGGACAGTGCAGCAGAAGTCAAGACCAAAATCAAGAAGGCCTTCTGCCCGCCGGAGCAGGTGTTTGTCGTCCCTTGCTGCGCTGCACAAGCAGCTGAGTTGTGTATTGTTGGCTAACTCATTGACTTTTGTTGACCATACGCCCCTCATCATCATTGGTCAGCTCTTGACTGCGCAGTTGCTGGCAGGGATGCATGTAGGGACCCGCTTCAAGTTCAGCTGCATGAGTTGGTGCACCTCAAGTAGCCAGCAATGGCAGCTTGCAAAGTCAAGCTGAAGCTGCATTGAACTTGGGATTGCGCAGCGCAGCTCAGCCTAGCACAGCACAGCTCTTGAGCATGTGAGCATTCGAGCTTTCAATTTGCTATGCAGGTAGAAGGGAACCCCTGCCTGGCATACATCAGGCTGATCATCTTGCCGTGGTTCAAGAGCTTTGAAGTGCAGAGGAAAGATGCGCAAGGCGGAAACAAGTGAGCTTGCATGAGAAGCCTGCCAGTGACGCATTGTTGCATACAGCATATCATGACGTCTGCAGCTGCGTTGCATTAAAATTGGCTCTTCCGAACGATGGTTCCATGGGGCTCATTGTCTATATGCCATGTGCAAGTCTAGCACTGGATGATGTTGCTCTGTGATCTGTCACTCCAGGCTACAATCATCCATCATGTGTATTGTTACAGTTGAAGCATGAAAGCAAGCTCCCCACAATGATACAAACATGTCAGAAACAAACAATTGGGCACAGCAGATACACTTAGTATGGTCACCTGTGCAGGGTGTTCAGCAGCATGGCAGAGATAGAGCAAGACTACAGTAGTGGCGCACTCCACCCAGGTATTGCATCCATGCAGCTGTTGTTGTGACCGCCCCTCACAATCTCCTGACTGTCATATGTGTCGATAGTGTCACTGACGTGCAGCCAGAGACATGCTCAGCGTGCAAACACAAATTCAAAAGGCCTGGGCTGCATGTTGCCAGCAACAGTGACAGCTCATGCTTTGTTACCATCAGTGCCCTGTAAGGTCAAAGCAGGCTATGAAGTTGCAACAACTGATCACGTCACAAAATCAACATGAGCAGCATCAACAGCTTCTGGCGTTAAACTGATTTTGCTGTGCAGGTGACCTCAAGGATGCTCTGACAATTGCTTTGAACCGGATCTTGCAGCCAGTGAGGGATCACTTTGAGCAGAATTCAGGGGCTGCAGCCCTCCTCAAGAAGGTCAAGGTAACTCACTATGGCAATGCTGTGATAGGAATAACCCAGCAGCAGAAGCAGTGCTCACAGTGGCATTGAAAGAGCCTCCTGCTCAAGATAACATTCATCATGCATTGTCAGAGGCCTGGTTGTGGCACGCCCTTTGACAGCAATGGCATGACAGCAGAATTTGTGCTCAAGGCGGCATGAGAAGCTCTGTCCTCAGGGCCAGCACACACTGTGTGTACACAGCAGCCTGCTTCAATTTGTGGACGAGGCAGCCTGCAAAAGACTGCCTTGACACCGAGGCTTTCTGCTGGTCTAGGCAAACATGTCTTGACTCAAGATAACGGGGAGTAGTACGCTCATCAGAACAGTGTATGCAGCTGTCAAGACAGAACAGCCCATTTCGAATTGTACAGCAGGCATGACTGACATCTGTCTGTGCCTGCAGTCCTACAAGGTGACTAAGTGAAGGCATGGCAAGGTTGACATGGTCGACAGCGTGATGATGGTGGACAGCTTGCTTGTTGCTGACCTGAAGCTATGTACACACAATATCAAGTACTGTTGAAGTAATCGGTGAGCCTTGCACGTATTCTATAAGATCCAGCGCAATGCTCAAGGCGCAAAGAGCAACTGCAGATAGGCTTGCTGTTTCAGCTCAGGCAGTGATACCTGAGCATCTTGTTGGATGCCAGCGTGGCATGCGTGACGCCTGTCTAAGTAAGAACTCTTGAGTTTGGGAGCACCGATTAGCAGCATGTCCTCGGCATTACATTGCTGACATGGAATAAGGCTGAAGAGGAAGTGCTGAGTGGTTCAACAAGGCTTTTTGGCAGCAACGGCTGAAACGTGCTGGCTGTCTTCAATGCACCACCTGCATCTTCATCCATAAGTTCGACACAGACCATCTTGCCTCCAAGGTTGAGCAACTTGCCAACATGCAAGGCTGATTTAGATTCTGGGAAATGAGAAGCAACAGACTTTCAGAGCAGACGTTGACGGCAAAGCCTACTTTGATTGACAAGGCTTACCGACCTAACGCTGAGCTTCTCGTTTTGTGAAGTCCTTCAGTGCTGGAGTCCTTCATTGAAGCTAGGCTGTATCAAGCACCTTGCAAAGTTGCGACTCACCTCGTCCAGAAGCCATCCTTTGCGCCACGGGTTGCCGGTCGCCCCCGTGCGTTGAGCAGCTTGCAGGCTGCGTGCTCGCAAGTGCAGGTCGGCGATGTGCTGCAGTTAGAGTGCTCGAAACTAGCGCTCGGAGGCAAGGTACACCTGAAACTTCTGCTGATACATGTTCACAAGGCACTTGTCCCACCAGTGTCTCACTAAACTTCTTGTCCCAGGGAGTTTGCAAGCATGAGTCCGGACTATTGGTCTTCACTGACGCTCTAATTGGTGAACACCTGACAGCGAGCGTCACTGAGGTCAAAAAAGGTGATGCCACACAGACCCCCGCTACATCTTGCAGCACGGTGTCGTCATGCAGGGCATCAGAATGTACGCAGCACACTGTCTGTTGCACGCTATGCTGTGCATCCCCTGACAAGCACACTTTGCAGGTTATGCCAAGGCTGCAAAGCTTGCTGTTCTCAGAGGCCCAGACAACCCAGCAACGCCGCCTTGTCCACATTTTGGAACCTGTGGAGGCTGCACCTATCAGAACTTACAGTATGGTGCTCAGCTGGAAGCCAAGCAACAGCAAGTTGCTGAGACCCTGGAGCGAATTGGACGCATCAGCAACTGTGCAGATGTGCTTTTACCCATTGTCCCTTGTCAGCAGCCGTATCACTACCGCAATAACATGCAGTTCACCTTCAGCAGAGCAGACATTACCTCTGGTCAACATACAAGCAGCAAGCAGCTGATTCTTGGACTGCACAAGCTCAACGGCCCTGCAGAAATCACCCCCATACAAGCTTGTTTTCTGCAGCATGACAGTGCTAACAAGCTCCTGCAAGCCGTCAACACAGTCTTGAATGCTCAAGACGCAAGCTCAACAAAGCTGTCAGCCTTGAATCCTACCACCAATCAGGGTTTCCTGCGCCAGCTGATGCTCAGAAGAAACTCCTGCAACGAATTCATGGTTGTCATTTCCACTTCCAGCCATCAACCACAGCTTCTGAAACCACTGGTTACAGCACTATGTGATTGCAATGTACCACTCCTCAGCATTGTGAATACTGTCATTCCGATACCACCAATTGCCAGTTCACGCAGCAGACGTATACCGCAAAGGCGCAAAGCACAGCAGGTCATGAAGCAGCAGCAGCAGGAGCGCTCATATGTACTTAATGGGTCACCAGCAATCACAGAGCAGATGTGTGGCCTGACATTTCACATATCCCCTGAGTCCTTTTTCCAAGTCAATTCAGCACAAGCTGAAGTGCTGTACAAACTTGTGCGGGATGCAGCTGGTAAGCTCTGCCCTATCCTTGTGCCCTGCCCTTGCCCTAATCCCTTGCTTTGTCTGGGACCCTGTCAGAGAGAAGAATTTTTGCTAATTTTAGCAATTGTGTGTCTTGTCGATTGTCTTGCATGCATGATGCATTTGTCAATGAAGCATCTTGCAAGGAGGGCAACGACATGTGAATGCAGCACTTGCAATCAATGCTGTCAGGCATAGCGAAAAATGCAGTGAGTTCAATCTTTTTGCAGTGCCCTTCTCAAACCAAGAGCTAGTGAACTTCTGCAACTACTCCTGTGTCGCCTGACCTGATGCTGCAGCTCTTGCAACAGATTGGTCATGTTGGTTCTTTAGCCACAACCGTCAATGACTGCGTCTTGTATGAGGTTCTGAGACTGTATTTCAATTATTGAGGCGTTTGGTGCCATGCAGGGTTGCGTGACAATGACATTGTGATGGACCTGTTCTGCGGAACTGGCTCCATTGGGATGAGCCTAGCACAGCATTGCAAGCATGTGTACGGCTTTGAGGCTTCTGCTACAGCAGTGGCTGATGCAAGACAGAGCATGGCCATGAACAACATCAGCAATGTGACTCTCGTACATGGCGACTTGGCCAAAGTTGCAGCGACCATGGGGAAGAATTATCCCAAGCCAGATGTCATTGTGACAGGTCTGATGCTGTCAACGCTGTCTCTGCTTTGCTGGTGTGCGGGGCACGCTTTGCTGGAATGCTATGCACGCTTTGCTCATGTGCATGCTTTGCTTGTGCGCTGTGCATGATTTGCTCATAAGCTGCCCCTGATTTGCTGTGTTGCTGTGCATGTTCTGCCAATGTGCTGCATCTGCTTTGATGCTCACCTTGTTTTCGCGCTGCCTGGCTGAACAGTTCCTGAGTACAGGCACAGTGCTCATGTCAGGCATGTTGTATGTATATCCCTGCAGCTGTGCACTGGACATTTTTTGCCTGATCGCTGCCAGTCAAGTGTTTCTGTGATGCTGTGAGCTGTTGTTGAAGAAGCACTATCTGTTTCATGGTCAACATATCTCTGCCTTTGCCAAAACATTGCCAAGTCGTGCTGTGTCAGCATTACATTGTTTGCTGTGTGATTTGCAAATCCAGCTCATGCTGGTATGCCACCTAAGCTGAGGGCATACTTGCAGCAATCTGGGACACGCACCATTCTGTACGTCACTTGTGACCCTGCCACACAAGCTGCATTTGTTGCTGAAAGGCTGTCCAAATGTGGTTTGGCGCTTGATTGTTTGTTGTGTGATTTGTAGATCCAGCACGAGCTGGAATGCCACCTGAGCTGAGGGCATATTTGCAGCAATCTGGGGCCCGCACCATTGTGTATGTCAGTTGCGACCCTGCCACACAAGCTAGAGACATTGCTCAGCTCTGCACGACTCCTGGAGCTCAATACAGTCTGACACAAATCCAGCCGTGTGACATGTTCCCAAACACACCTCACATTGAATGTGTTGCAGTTCTAGAGCATATTGCACGTGCAGCTGCAGGATGACACGAACAGCATGCAAGCATTGCATTTGAATGACTGTTGTGAGCCGGACAGGTGCATGGCGACAGAGAGTTTGAGTTGGATATTGTATGCAAAAAGCCTGGTGCATTCTGAGCAACACAGCATGTGATACTGTGTTGACATTTGCCATCAAATGTATACCCCCGCAGAGATGACATCACGTTGTCCTTTATGCTATTCGCAATCTGCATGTGGTCTGTTGATGATCAAGGCTTGAAGCATTCGGCATTGGCTCGATGCAAAGCACCGTACTGTTGACAGGATGCAAAGTATCGTACTGTTGACTCGATGCAAAGTATCGTACTGTTGACGGCTGAAAGAAGCCGTAGTAAGAAGCCGTGGTACGCTTAACAAATGATCTGTATGCATATAACAAACTTTACATCACACTCAACAGACTCGGCTGCTACACAGGCAGCAGTCCTTGACTCTCTTTGCTCACATGTACTGACATTTGCGGGGCATCATGTGAGGTGACAGAGACTATGCACCATGCATGAATTTGTTCCAGAGCAGCTTTCACTCACAGAGGTTCCTGTTATCACAACAGGGACAGATTCCTGTTATCGTAACACAACAATGACACCTAGCGGCAGAGAGTTTGCTTTGCTTTCTTTATTTTCATTGCACTTCCAGCTTTGTAGATTCAACCCATACGACTTTCAACTGTTCATGCTGCTCTGGTTGCAGCACTCCTGGGCTGATGATCCTCATACAAGCTCCTGTCATAAGGTGTACTGGTGTAGACTGCTTGCTTGCGGTTTAACGCTGCACGTTGACACCACCCTGTTCCTCAACAGCCTTCCTTTCAAAGTAGCCTGTGATCTGGTCACTGACAGCCCATACAATAGCTTGACCAGGAGGAATCCGCATCAGTCTAGGCAGCAAACCCTTCCACAGTGCACGCAAACCCTCTTCCCTAGGAATGGTTTGTAGGGCATGCCACAGGCCGCGGTATTTGGCAGGACCCTCTGACCTCTCTTGCGCCATAAGCCGGGTCTGCAGTGTGTATCAAGGAGCGGTGTTGAGAACATCAAGAACGTGCTGCCTTGCAGCCAAATGTATTCATTGAGATAATAACAACCAGCAAGCCTTACAGCAAAACGGGGCGTTGTGTCTATCACACCACTGCAAAGAAGCGCTCACCATGAGCTGCCAGAGGCACATGTTGCTGTAAGAGAATTACACAAGCACTCAACAGAGTACATGCAAGTCTGCCACAGACACCAAAACACACAAGTGTACCAGGCATTGCCAGACTGCTCCAATCGTTTAGGCAGATTGGTTTGCATGCTGTGTTTTGGTGCCAACAGAAACCCTCGTGATCACTGGCCTAGCAATTCAGCCACAAGCATGCCAGATGGACTGAAAGACAACATGTTGATGTGTCTACCCTGATGACATCAAAGGTGCCAGTACAGCAATGTCCTAAGCTGATGTCACGGACTGCAGCGGGTCAGTTGCCACCCATCGCCTTCATGCTTGCAGCTGTAATCAATCTAAATAGCAACCAACAGTCTTGCTGATAGGCTCAAGATAGCCAGCCGCGCCCAGATATGTAGTGCTTACCTTGATGACATCAAAGGGACCAGTACAGCAGGGCCCCAAGCAGGCAGCTGAAAAGCCTGATGCCATGGACTGCAGTGGCGTCAGTTGCCGCCCATCCCCCTCATGCTTGCCCCAAAGTATGCTGCAGCAGCCATACAACATTGCTAAATGTATGTTTGCAACACTTCATAGTAAGCATCACTAAATCATGCATGCCTGTAGCCACTGAAAAGCCTGATGCCGTGGACTACAGCGGCGGCAGTTGCCGCCCGTCACCATCCTGCTTGCCCCAAAGTATGCTGCAGCAGTCACATCGCATTGTTGAGTGCTCGTCCTTCATATATACCAAGTAAATCTGCATATGCTCAGGCGTGGTACCGTTTATGGTAGAATATGCATCATGAGAGACATCACACATAACTGTGACTCAACAGCTGTGCAGCCCCTCATCCAGGGTTGACTACTTGTGGCAGCTCTTGATGTTTTGACAGCGGGCATGCCACTCTTTAATCTTGTAGCTAGCGAAACTACTTCCTGATTCAAAGACCATGACAAGCAGTTATTTGTTTGCTGCTTTACACAAACGTCCAACTTGGCATATTGAGAAAGGCGTCAGGACCAGTGCACACAGTACTGTTTTCAACTTCATAGCTTACCCATCAAAGTTATTCTTGGCCCAGAAGAGACACATCTGGTTGGTGCCATTGCGCATGACAGTAGGAGCTGCACCAGCCCATAGCCCCAACAGCCCTTCCTCCCTTGCAACTGTCATTGCACAGTGCACTGGGCCCTGCAGTGGTATCAAGGTATATGGTCAACATCTATGTACAAGGCAAATCTGAATTCAATGTCTCCCTAGTAGCCACATCTGATAGGAGCCACTGCGCATGATAGTTGGGGCTGCACCAGCCCACAGCCACAACAGCCCCTCCTGCCTGGCCACTGTCATGGCACAGTGCACTGGACCCTGCAGTATCAGCCAGCTGCCATAAACAACTAGGTACAAGTGTACTGGTCCCTGCAGTCATTGTGATACAATTAGCATCTACACGCACCAGCGCTGTGCTGCCAAAGTTACCCTACAGGCTGTGCGCTGCATGTTCAGAGCGACTGATCATGCAAATAAGCCAGACACTCGAGTGGGTTGTAGCCAGCCCAAGCAGCCACCCAAAAGGTGCATAAGCCAAGTCATGTTCCAAACAAGCAAGCTACAATCACTATGGGTGATGATACAAGCTTGCCTTGTACCGCAGGAGCTCCTTACTGGTGCCCTTCTGCTGCTGCAGCTTGATCTTGACTACCTCAAAGGGTGTGACTATGACCAGCGCTTCTGTGATGCCGGCTGCAAAGCCCGCTGCCAGACGCCTTGCACTTGACAGGTCGCCATTCTGCAATCAGGGAACAGAGTCTGAGTATAGCCTTAGTATAGTCTTAGTGACGCCATCAGTAACATGCTCCCCAATAGCTGGCAGAAGAATTTGCACAGCACTTGACTATTGAAACTGTTGTTGTGCATTGAATGGACATCCAGACTCTAGGTGCAGTGATGCCGCAAACATCACATGCTGTGTCAGTCAAACGTGCTCATGTGCAGAATGCCTGCAATTTCTGCAATCCGCTGTGAACGCAGGAAGCGCTATGCAGTGAGCTGCCTTTCCGCTTGGCCTGCCTGACTTTAACTCCTCACAGGGCAGGAAGCATCTTCAGTAAAGCATGCTTAGTAATGATTTTTGTTATTTGCTCTAAAATCTCACCTCATCACGCAGCAGACTCTGATATAAGGCATTTGTGCCCATACGCAGTGCATACTTGAGGGTGAGGTGCACAGCAAATGGAGTTAGACCTTTCCATAATGCCCTCACACCCTCTTCCTTGATGACTGTTTCGCCACAGTGCCAGATGCCTGTGCAGTCATCACGGTCAGCAACCTTGCTGTACTTACCCAGCCTGTTTCAAGGTAGAGGTGCAGAGATGTCAAGGCAGTGCTAACAAGCTTACCTTTGTACTTGCCCACATGATCAAGCTGTAGTCTAGTTTTAATAACATCTATCGGCTGGAGACAGCATGCTTCAGCAGCACCTCCAATAGAGCCTACGTCAGCGCGACACAATGATTTTGAGGGTAATGCTCGCTCATGTGCATCGTGTTGAGCCGCGCATCCCGTACCAGCTATGCTTTTGACGGCAGGATGCGCAGGTTTCAGTGGCTTATGATCACTGTCACCGACCATCCTGCCCCTGACGTATTGAACGGGGTGACCTTTGTGCCTCGCTCAACACGCCACCGCACTTGGCTAGCGCCGCAATGACAATTTGAAAAGGCCCGGCCTCGCGCACTGTCAGCAACGGCCAAGATTCGAACCTTTCGGTGCTTCGCGTCACAGCGTCGCGGTCGTAGCGAGCCGCCACCGCCTGACCGACTCCAGCAGCTAACAACGAGCTGCCGCGCGCAGTAGCGCACGACCTCCGCTGCGTGCTACACAAATGCGCCCGCAGACCTAATCTTGTTTGTCAAGCTTTGACCGGTGTTTGCTCGGCCCCTAGATGTTGACTGAGGGGTGACTCATGGCATGCTTGCAAGACTTGCTTGACCTGCAGTATTTGAATGTGGAGCATTGGCTGGGGTGCGGGCCAAGTACCCTGGTTTGTTTGAGAGCTGCGGTTATAACATGCGCGTTTTTTTTGCGCAACATGATCATTTGGGGGTGTTTCACTATGTCATAGACTGCCTTAATTTGATGGACATGTAGTCATTGCCACAGTGTGGCACATGTGATCAGCCTTGTTGGCTGGCTAAAGCATGTGAAATTATTCTCTCTTTCTCTTTGCAACTGCTCATTTCGCTTTTTACAGGGCCCTGGCAGAGCCCAAACAACTTACGGCAGCCTGCATGTTGTCGGCATCGCTCTTCAGCAAACACAAATATGGCATGCACTGCAATAGCGCAGGGCTGGTCAGCAAATTTACAAAGCTTAAACAGCAAAATCCAAGGACTCTGTATGGTCTATAGTAACATGCGTTAAAAGCTGTGAAGGGCCTCGTCAGAGCATTACACTTCTGCATGCAAACCATCACGCTATACAAGCTGCAAAGGGGGAAATACTCCAATCACACCAAAACTGACAAAACCTTTATTGCACTGTGTGTGCTCCAAAATTGTCTGACCAAGCATACAGAGCCTGCTGACATGTGCAGACTTGGGCATGACGTGACTTCAAACAAGCCCCCACATTATCGCCCTACACACTACGGATGCTATCTCATGCATCAGCTGCCATGCTCTTTCTGCTGTTGGCAGTCTTTCCAGTGCATAGCTGGAGTCTTCTCGTGAACTGCATCTGTCTTGCGCTGCATCTGACTGAACTGCAGTCTACATCTGGCTGAAACTGCAGTATGCATCTGACCAACCCTTACTCAGCCTCAAGTGGGACAGTAGGCTTGTAACCAGCAACTTTGATACCTCCACGGTTTCCAACCTCTACACTGCCACCATAGATTTCCAGATAAGCATCTGGTAGAGGCCGCTCGACAGGTGGCGCAATCCACAATCGCAGCAGATGTCGCCTCTCGTCAAAGTCCTGCGCAGACAGCGTCATCGTCAGACTGATTCGTCTTCATCATGTACATGCTTGCTAGTGATACGCTATGACCCTGCCAGGTGCATACAGAAACAGAGCTCAAGGGCAGAACTGACAAAGTCAGGCCTTGACATTGAGGTGGCAAACATGTCTCGCAGCTTGCAGTCACATCACTGTCAGCAAAGGGTGCAAATGATGCACTGGGATGGGTAATACACATCAAGGTTTGGAGGTTGACAAGGCAAACAAAACCCTCAATAGCTTGAAGGAGACTCACTGGGAAGTCCTCAAACTCAGCTCGGGTGTGTAGCTGAGTGTGATTGTTCAGCAGCTGCACATCGCCAGGCTGTAGCATGGAGTCCATGCGCAGAGCATCGCTGCTTGCGATCTCATTGAACAGTGCCATGGCCTCATAGTGCTGCTGCGTCAGCCTTGGCACATCAGAATGCCTCTGTGACAGATGGTAGTAGTTGTCTGAGTAGTTGACGCTCAAGCCACCCTGCAGTCATGGCAATACTGCTGTGAGTCTGATGAAAACAACAGCAGCTCTGTCGGCACAAGATCAATTGAGGCTTCAACTGTGAGCTGCATGCGCACTGCTTGTGCACTCCATTGTGACAGATACTGCTGGTCTGAGACAGGGACACCTCTGTGGATGTGTTGGGCATAAGGCAGGTGCTCAAGAGTGTATGCAGACACTGTGCATCAATATGCTGTCAGACAATGTGCCCACCTTGAAGTAGTTGAAGATGGGGATCTGGAAGTAGGGCTGTTTGCCTTCAGGCACTTCACCCTTCCTGTCCATGTACCAAGGGGCAGCCATGACAGGAGCCAGGTCAGGCCTACGCTTCAAGATCTCATTGTGCACTGTCATGGAGCTGCTCCAACTGCTCAAGCCTCCTGACTTGGCGTTCTTCAAGCACAGCAATGCTGCAAGCACACCTCAGTTTTCAGCAGCGAAACAGCATGTCAGTCATGCATGAATCCAGGTGTTTAGGCAGTCCAAACACAGCATCAATGCAGGCATATGACAAAGTCAGAACAGACGCACCATGTCAAACCATCTTACACTCGTTGGACATAAGACATTGCAAGACTACTTGACGATTGCACAGCACGGAGTCAACAGCAATTGAGGGCACTCACACCAGGCATGCAAGCCGAGCCCACTTCACACAGGAGCAAGCGCATGCTGTTTCATCGAGTCAAACCAGGCATGGCAATTGTGTTGCAAGCAAGCTTGGGCAACAGACATTTCCATTTGCTGAAAGCAAATGAGATGACAACAGAGAGCTAGCCAACTAGATGCAGGGCAGTGCTGATGCTCACCAACAATGTCTGAAGCGTCATTGTGGTACGGCTGAGCCGCGTGTGTGGCATACAGGCGGGTGTTTGGATCACTGGGGTCATGGTTCAGATCCTGCATTCAGCAAAGAGCAGTGTGAGCAAAGCATCATCTGTCAGCACAAATCGATTGTGACAACATGCTGCACTGAATCAGAGAATTAATGCTTGCTGCAGCAGCACCACCACAGCTCAAGGCTGTCACCAAATCAGCCCAAAATTAAACCCTGTGTTTTGTAAAAGGAACATACAATGGCATGTGTACCTTGATGTGACCAATCAAGTGCCCTTTCTTGTTCTGTGAAACAGCCTTGCCCCAGTACAGGCCAAAGCCCCAGTAGGCAGCAATGGTCTCCTTCCTGCTGTATCTGTCAACTGGGACGCCCCTGCACTCATGAAGGCCCATCAGGGACTGCGGCTCACATAGCCAACACATACTGTGGTTGCACTCATGACAAAGGCCTATAAGAAGTTGCAGCTCACACAGGCATGAAGTGCAAAGACTACTCAGGACTGCAACTAGCATAGCCAAACAACACAGACCCTGATTGCACTCCTGACAACGGCCTGTGATGGGTTGCAGCTTACACAGGCTTGAATTACAGACTTGGGTCTGTTTGCTCTGGACCATTGGTGAGCCCGAGAGCATGTTGCTGACAGTCACATGCTTTGCAGCTCAACTGCTGTGCTCAATGATCACCAATGATGAACAGCATATCTGATGTGACAAGCATGGCAGTCATTATGGCAGTCTTACAACAATATACAGCACTATGAAATGCATGCATATAGGCTGACCTGATGATTTGGAAGCCCCTGCCGCTGCGCACTTCTTCTCTGAATCCAGTCAGCCTTGGCCCAAGGCCAGGCAAGGGGAAGTCTTGCTTGGTGACATCCTGCACAGAAACTTGAGAGCTTGAAGCCATTGTCAGCAGAGGAGGTGCTGTGTATCCTGTTTGATAAGGTTGCAGTGAAGCACAGGGTCTGTGCAGTTGAGCACCTCATCTCTACCTGTATGTCCTTTCCGGACTTGACAACAGCAGACACAGCTGTGTCCAGCTCTGCTATGTCTTGCTCTGTCAGATCATAGATGTGTTCTGTGTTGTGCTTGTACTGGTCAGCATACCAAGCTGACGGTCCAGTGACTGGAGTGAAAGGATGGACAGTTGGTGCACTGCAGCAGAATGAAAGCGAAGTTGAATGTCACTTCTGGAAGGGTGAGTGCATGTCTACATTGAACAGCAAGAGATCCAGCCTGCAGCTCAAGCTGAAAAGCAGTTAAGGCTGAAAGCATCAGGGACTGACCTAGCAGATCCAGACGCAGAGCGGGCATACGCTGGTCTGTTGGGGATAGCGGATTGCTGGTGTGTGCTGCTGTCTGTGACCTGTGCTGTGGCTGCTGGAGCCATGATAGGCGTCTAAACGAAGCTGCTAAAGACGAGCAGGCCGGTCCGGGCTTATCAGAGCTTGAACTTGTTGCGCAGGGTTTGCTGACAGGTCTGTCGATACGAGCCGGTATGAAGTGCTACGAAGAGATCAATTGATCAGCGCTTGCTTAATCGCTTACGTCTGTATCACTCAGCTAGTCCGAGCTCGATAAACAAGATACGTTGATTGCAGGAAAGACTACGACGCCAATAGCAGGTGAGGTGTCGCAACAAATGCGTTCCGAAAGCTTCAAGAAGAGCTAGCACACCAGTATCGCAAGATCTTCAGCCAATGCGTTTGCAGATGATGCCGAACGTGGCGCCTGGTCGAGAAGCTTGCATTACATATCCGCGGGCTTGGCCGCGCTGCACGTGCCAGACAAAATTTCAAGCTAAAATGCCAAGTAATCACATTTCAGCAGTACTTTGCAGTGGTACTTGCAATATTGTCACTCAGAAATCTCATGCCTGCACGTGCCGGCAAAGGCGCAGTACTGGATTAGCTGAAGTGAAACGCCCTTGGCGCTGCATTTCGCCCTGCCCCACTGCAAGCCCCAGCGACTGCTGCATTGGCTTTGCATGCATTTACTGCCGGCATATACTTGTCCATGTGCGACAGTTTGATCAGGAAGGGCATCGCATTCAGGCAAGCTTGACGAGTGTTAGTGCTTTGCCGAACATGGCGAGCACAGTTCTTGTCACTGGCGCCACCGGGTATCTTGGATCTGAACTTGTCAAGCAGTTGCTGGAGAAGGGGTATACCGTGCACGCTACAGTGCGGGCGCCCAATGACACAAAGACCGTGCAGCATTTGCAGAATCTTAGCGAGGCTCTCCCTGGCCAGCTGAAACTATTTCAGGCTGATCTACTGCAGAGACAGGCATTCGATAAAGCTATTGAGGGATGTCAGTACGTGTTTCACACAGCGTAAGTCATCTTAACTAGGTCAGTCTGAAGCACGGCTCTGTCAGCAATGCATGGACACGCAAATTCAACCTGTGACCGCAGATCACCGTTCTTCATAGAGGTTGAGGATCCACAGAGAGACTTGATTGATCCAGCAGTTCAGGGCACTTTGAACGTGCTCAGCTCTGTCATCAAAAGCAAAGACACTGTCAAAAGAACGATTGTGACATCGTCAGTTGCAGGTGAGCAAATCTCTTGCCCGCTGAATCTCCTCTTAGTGTCCGTCTGGTGTTTGCCTTCTCTAGTGAAATCGTCATGGTGTCCTGTGTCATTGCAGCTGTGCTGGGAAACGAAAGTGCTGCACCACCCAAGAATGGCTCTCTGTACACTGAGGATGACTGGAACGATACGTCCAGCATTAAGAACAATGAGGCCTACTGGCTAAGTAAGGTGCGCAGCGGACAAGAGCACAAGTAGCATCCATCATGATGCTCTACAGTTGACACTTTGCCACGATAGGCCTGAGCAGCCAGCAAAGCATGCCTTGCTTAGTACAGTAATTACTCTTTGTAACAACTGTTTTGGTTACCAATAAACTTGTCCTCACATCGAAGTGTCCTCGCTCAGAGGAACTACTGCAGTCAGAATGCAGTGATTGCCTACCAATGGCTTTGTCCTCGCATCGAGATTGTCCTTATATTGAGTGTCCTTACAAAAATAGCTTACTGTACCTGCATAACTTGTCAGCTGCGCTTTGAGCCAATCCTGTAAGCATAGCATTGCTCAACATAGCACAGCATAGTGAAT
The DNA here is from genome assembly GCA_002118135.1 of Trebouxia sp. TZW2008. Lineage (NCBI taxonomy): Eukaryota > Viridiplantae > Chlorophyta > Trebouxiophyceae > Trebouxiales > Trebouxiaceae > Trebouxia > Trebouxia sp. TZW2008. The sequence continues at coordinate 58,061 of BDIU01000472.1, forward strand.
CAGCTGGTGCTTGCCGCTTGTGCAGTCTCTGGCTGAAAAGGAAGCGTGGAAAGCTGCCAAGGAACACGGCCTGGATCTTGTGACAGTTCTGCCTAACTTCAACCTTGGTCCTGCCCTCTCCCGCCAAGAAACTAAGGGTCTCAGTGTAGGTTTCATGAAGGTGAGCGCAGCTGACTCATCCAAGTTTCTGTTGTGTTCCACACTGCGTTAGCTGCACAAGCTGTTTGGCAACCCTTCCTGGGAATGTTGCCACTCAACCTGTGTGCACATCACCGTGAGCTTCAGACTCATCAATTACAAAGATGACATTGCGTGTACAAGTGCAGGTTTTGCATTAGCTTTAGTGTGATTCATACAAGCGATGCTGCTATGCCTGCAGCACCATTGAGTCTCAACCTATGTAAATGATCACAATTGTGCACTGCAACCACTTACACTGTTTGCAAAGTCACTCTTTCAGTTGACTTGAGACACAGCTCCAGACTGCAACAGGGAAGGCACCGACAGTGAAGCATGCCATGTTTGTAAACACCTGTTCAACATGTCATCACTCCTCTGAATATGGAGTTGCTCAGGGGCGCAAGATTTGTTGTTTGTGGTGAACAAGTATATACTCGAGCAGCTATTGCAATCTGCTGATATGCTATGCAGTAGGCCTGCTTAGAGAATGACATCATTGCTGGAACGCCAGTGGTTGTGGATGTCTGAGACATGTGACTTTGGCAGAAAGCACATTGGCATTGACTCATCATCTGTCTGTGCATGCTTACCCAAGATGCTGTCTTGCCTCAAAGTATGTCATGACTCAGAAGTACAAGATTCAGAAATATAAGACTTGTTGTATGCGCAAAGCAGGCATATAGCTGGTCAGCTTTTGCAACTTGCCAATGTGCTATGCAGTAGGCTTGTTTAGAGAGCGACACCATTGCGGGGACGCCAGTGATCATTGATGTACGAGATGTAGCAAGGGCGCACATCTTGGCAGCAACAATACCTGAGGCCAAGGGTCGATACATCATCAGTCACAGGAAGCCAATCACCCCAAAGCTGGTGTCAGATACTCTGCAGGTAGCATTTGACTTCCCTGAATGCTTCTGCTTGTGAGTAGACATTGGCCCTGTGTAATGCCTGATGGGGCAGCATCAAATGGTCTCTGGCCCACATAGCAGTATTTGCATGACACTGCGGTTCTCCCCAAATTTGCTTTTGGTATCTTCCATCGCAAATGGCTGCGTGCCTGGAGCCTACCTGCACAACAGTGCAAAGCGCAAGTGGACATTACAGCTCAGCAAGTGACCAAAGCAGCTGTGTATGGCTGCCATGTGCTGTGACATGATGCGGCAAACAGGGCAGATGTACACATGATGCTGAGCGTGTCTGAAAGGCTCATGGAACATGGCAATTCTAGCATTGTTGCTGCTGTCTCATTGCAGCTGGATAGGTTGTGCCTACAGGCAACGCTCAATGACTTTGAGAGCCACAATGTCTCACATCGATTTATGCTGCACAGGCTCGCTTCTTGGACTTTCAGATTCCTGATGGGGAGCAAGCAGAGTCGCCTGAGAAGATTGACAACTCCAAGGTATGCTGCATCTGCAAGAGAGAGCAAAATTTACTCCAGTATACATGTCATTCCTACACTTGCATCTGTATACATGCATGGTCAAAGTCACTCAAGGATGTGTTATGCAGTCTTGCTGTAGCAACATCAATGTTGTGCCATGCATCTGACTGCCTTCATGCAAAACTGCTGTGCTATTGGTACAGCAGTCGATCAGCAAACTAGACACTGTAGTATAGCATTGCTGCAACCTGTGCATCTTGCGTAGCTCTTGCAGGAATGCTGTAATGTGCTGCTAGTGCATCTTTCATTGTGCTAAGTTTTGATCTCAGGCTGCTAATTCTCACAGAGGCTACCATCATGATGCCTAGCGGCATGAAGTTTTGTTTTTCTTGTCCAATACATTCTGAGAGCTTTACTGTTTCACGCAGGCAGCTAAGGAGTTAGGCCTGCAGGTGAGGCCAGTGAAGGAAATTCTGGTAGATATGGCAGTAAAGCCTAGCGGCGTAGACTTTTCCTTTTGCTTTTCTGACAGATTCTGAGAGCTCTGCTGTTTGCATGCAGGCGGCCAAGGAGTTAGGCCTGCAACCTCGGCCAGTGAAGGAAACCCTGATTGATATGGCAGTAACGCTCATACAGCTGGGAGTTGCAAAGCCCAGACCAAAGCACAGCAGTCAATGACATGGAGTTGCTGTCATGACTTGAAGTCACTGTAATCAGCAATGAACAGAAATTCAACAGCTGGCATGGGTTGCACCGGATATATGAGTGCATGCAATACTGGTACATCGTAGGTGTTTGGAATGTCTGCCGTAATCTGCAGCAACTGCATTGAGCAATCAGCAGAAATGCAAGCTCGGCTGGCATCATCTTTGGCATTGTTTGCACAAGACTCATGAGTGCTTGCCACACTGGCATCGAATTGGTTCTCATCTTCTTGTTGGCCATGCAAGCTTGCTGTCAGCATTGGCAGAGACATCTCATCACTTTTGCTTATCATCACATGTTGCTTGACCCCTATGCATGTATCAAACAGAGATGTGTTGTGTTGAGAAGTCTCTTGCAGAGAGTGTCAGAAACATACCATGCACGCTGAAGACTGTCAACAATTGTAGTACACCGGAGTAAGTCCGTCTGGCTTCGCACATGGCAGTGCACAATGTTCCTGAGCAACCGTTTCAAGCTTGCACCTGAGCACAGTCAATCAAAATTGCAGACACTGCGCCATTATGTTCAGCAGTTGCCACTCATGCAGCCATTTCATTAACGGCCGAGAGTGACTTTGATTAGCATCAGTCTGCGCGGCATAAACACCGCGCACAATTGCTTGCAAGTGCAGATGCCTGCTCGAATGTTACATGTTTCTGGCCAAGATGCGGATAGTATTACATGTAAGTCAGAAGAGCCAATTTTCAACAATTGCTCCAAAAGCTTGAGTCACATGCAGTCCATTGAGTGCACCGCCTTCTGATTGCAAGACAGCGTCATTCAAGAGCCTGTCACTCCTCAAGGCTCAACAGGTCATGATCATGAGGACTTGATCACAAGGATAACATGCATCCGCTCCCCCACTGACATGCAACTTGCATCACGATGGCTGAGGTCCACCTGAGTGGCGTACGATCACCTTTTGGGCTCAGTGCATGCAGTCACACGCGTCAATGTTGCGCTTAATGCATGCAATGAGCAATGGCGTAATGGCTCAAGGCCAAATGCGCGGGGGACACGACGACGGGAAGCATTACCACACATTTAGTATTGATCCATGATCTGAGTTGAGTGAGCTCTCTCTGCCGCTGATTGATAACGTCTCCTGCAAGTTCTCCAACGGACACACTTGCAGCTCGCGAGCCTGACGCGCAGCATCTTTCTCTAGAGTGCGCATCACTTGCTCCAACACCAAACGAACACAGCTGCCGCGTCGAATTGCAAGTATCGAGAGCAATAGCAGCAGCTGCCATAGACCTGCGAGCTGTACGTGAAGTGTCACACAGCTGTCAGGAATAGCCAGCAAGCCGGCAGAAGCGTCTTCACTGCTTGTGTATTGCAGGCAAGTCTGATCGCAAGGAGACGTTGCTTGTGTATGCTCTGGAAAGCAGGTCATATTTTGTACAACTTTGTTCAGGCTTCCGTTGACTTGCAGGAACGCAGAGAAGCGTTGACTCGCAGGCGTGTTCTGCCTGCAGTGCTTCTCTGCCGAAAAGTCCCACACGCGTGGTCGTGAACCCTTGCACAGCTGTCTCATAGCTTTTTGGTAGGCTTCACCGCTTGTCTACCCGCCAGCATGTTCACATGGCCCCATCGACTGATTGGTCACGTATCTCGTTTCCACAGTACTCGTTCCTACGGTGCACTGTAACATTGTGCATTGCTGCTCTCATCAAGACATGTGTCGCTTGCTGTGTTACCAGTCACTGAAGGCGTTCGATTGTGAAACAAGCAGCTGTTTCGAAACGCCTGGTCTGTTTGCAGAGCTTGAGTACGTCTGCGGCTTTATGCGCACGACTTGGGGCACAACGATGCTGTCCATTGTCACGGTGTTTGGCGTCTTGCTAGCAGCTTCGTACTGTCAAGCAGCTGCGATAAACCAGACAGGTAGATCTACTGATCCAGCCAGCGTTTGCTCAGTATGGTGCAAAACCTGTACTGAAACTTTCTTGCTGCTGCAGGAGTGACCAGCAGCGAACTAGATGTCATTGCATCACAGCCAAAGCAAGTCAGCTGTGGTGCACCAGCTCCACTTAGCAAATATGACAGTTATTGTGAAGGTCTTCAGGCAGACTATTTCCTGCTAGCAAAGCAGAGAAAAGCACCTAGCCTTACAGGCCTCACGCCAAATGTGTCAACATTTGTGACATCTTTGAATGACACAGTAAGTATAAGTACATTTGCTCCTGCTGACCTCAACATTTCTTCACATGTCAGAGAAGTCACGCTGATCTCTTTTGGCTGCTGCTTTTGCAGGCTGCAAGTTTTGCTCTGCAGAGCATACACAAGCAGATATCGACCAAGCTGTACAGCTTTGCAGTCAGATACAGCGGTGTCTTCTTCATTGACACTGCTGGCGAGTACCAATTCCAGATCAACTCCCCTCCTGGAACTCGCCTCACTGTCAATGGCAACACTGTCACATTCAACCAGGGATCTAACTCAAGGTGAGTTTTACATGCTTGATCTTTTCAGCTCGAACCCTGTTCTTGTGGTTGTAGCCTTTTTTGGCACACATGGTGTGCGACAGCATGGTTGAAAGTGCTGTTGTTCAGATACCCTTTGAAGCTGTTGCCAAGTAGCAGCCAGGTTGTCAACTTTTGCTGTGTTTACTCCATTCTGCAGAGTTTGGCAGGTTGATATTTGCTTTGGTCATTCTTGCTGATTGTGCTTTTTTCTGCCTGCAGCACCCCCACTACAGGGTACAACTTCGCCCAAGCTGGTTTCATTCCTGTGGAGTTGGTGTTCTTCAATGAGAACAGCATCCCATCATTGGCAGTTTCAAGGCAAGGACCTGGCAGCTCTGAATTCTCGGTAAGCAACAACAGACATTTATACAAGATCATATCTTGATGCCTGTATATAATGAAGATGCTGACGCATACATGCTGTGTCAATTGCTTGCTCTCTGGAGGTTAAGGCATAGCACCACAGTATGATATAAACACATGCAAATGCCCCATAATGCCTTTGTCTGGAGCCAGAACATGACAATCAACTGTGATTTGAGAGCTGAGTAATACAGGGGTTGCACTAACGCTGGGTTTTTCTCTCAGGTGATTGAGGGCCCTGCTATCATGTTCAACTGCAGCAGCCTGCAGAACAGCACAGGCAGCAAGCCAGTGACCACCTCCACACAGTGCTCTGGTCTGTCCGCAGTTTACTACACCAACTGGCAGGTACACAAATGACACAATAAAGTTCATATAAGGAAGCGACTGTTCTGACAACAATGCCCTTGTGATGTGCTGTTTGGCAGCTGCTGAGTGTCTGCCAGGCGTGTTGCATCATGTTATATTTCTGCGTAAGGTCACCGCATGTTGTGTTCGTGCCAGTCAAGGTATGTGATTTGGGCACTTCTGCGTGATGGAGTCAGCAACCAAAATTGCCTCAAGTGATTTGCTAATTGTGTGTTGTTTTGATGCAGAATGCCAGCTACGCCACTGCTACTGGTCAGGCCACATTCGCTGTGTATGAGCAAGGGCTGAACCACTGGTCTACCACAACTGCCCCCAGCTGGTCAGGCCTGCCCACCACCCTCAAGACTGATTTTGCTGCCAGGTGTTTTCTCCTTCTACTTGCCCCATCTTTGTCCCACTTTGCTCCTTCACTCTTGGCTTGTCACAAGATACGGTCATAGCTTTCGACTGTGCTGTTGATGTTTTGGGGTTGGTATAGTCCCGGTCATGTTGCATAGATGGTGCACATGTGTCTTAGGATTTCTTTTAACGCTAACGCAAGCTTTGTGTTGCAGATACCACGGCCAATTGTGGATCCCTTTGCCTGGCACATACACCTTCAAGCTGTACGCCACAGCCAAGGCTGCTTTGTTTGTGGGCACTGACAACCTGGTCAACAGCACAGGTCAGTCATGCAATCATTCTATGTTTGCTGATTTCCTGTCTGCTCAATGAGTGCATGTTGTAACAAATGTGCTTGACTTGATCGTGCAGTTTGGTGCTTTGCAAACTACATGCCTTCAATGCTGCCATGCAGAAATGCTTGACTTGTTTCATGCATGCTTGTTCATTCATGCTTGTCAAAGCATATGCACACCTTTCAATGGTGGTGTAGTTCAAGTCTTCAGAGTGATCAACACTGCCATGCTTGACTAGTTTGTTTGTGCTGCAGCTGTGAACAACCTTGCCCAGGCAACAGAGGCCACCTACACCGTGTCTTCAGCTGGCTACGTGCCTGTTGGCCTCAACTTCATCTCAAGGAAATCCTCACAAGCAGGGGTGAGTTGCCTTGCCTTCCTTTCTTGCAATATGCGCTTCTTGATGTCATCCAATCTTTACCCTTCATGCAACCCTCACATCACTATTTACATACAATCTCAGATTTGCATCAAGGCAGTATGCCAGTCTGTGACTTTGCATCGTCTTAGCTGTTGCCACGATGACATTTCAGCCTTCACCCTGCTGCTATGCTTGCCTTATGCTGTGACATTTGCAGCTTCTGATGGACTATTTGGCATTTCAGGTGCTAAGGCTAGTGTGGAAGGGCCCTAACAGCCCAGCCTTCAAGGTCGTCAACCCCTTCTACCACCCCTGCTCTACCTTTGTGGCCTGCGCCAACTCCACCACAGCTGGGGCCCTGCCAACAGAGGTGGTGGGCGCCCCCCCAGCTGGGGCCACTGTTGAGTCCTCAACTGCTATTGCCATCTCCAGCCTCAAGACATACGTGCCCAACTCCAACGTCACTTTCACTCTGGGCTTCCCCTTCTTAAGCCCTGAGGACCCCAATGTTGAGGATGTTGCGTACTTCATCAGGGAGGCAGTTGCCAATGCAGCTGGAGTCAAGTGAGTCTACTTTTTTGCCTTTCCAGCCTTCATGAGAACAGTAATGTGCAATCTTAGATTGATATTTTATGTTCTATCAGACTAGGTTCTTTAACCCAGTGCATGGCAGGATGCCTGATGTGTTTGTAATCAGTTGGCAGTGCTGTTCTTCTGCACAGAAATTTGCTGCAGTGCATCTTGACAGGTGGCAGGTCAGGCTCAGACCAAATTACGTTTGTTGATGACATTTGCTAATGTGAATGTCTGGTTGACAGGTTGGAGTCTGTGTGGACCATTCCTTCCATTGACTCAGCCACAGGTGATGTGGTCTTCCCAATGGGCGCCTACTTCACATCAGTGTCCAGCGCTCAGAGGTTCTACAACACAGTCAACCTCAGGCCTCAGACCATCTTCAGCTCAAACCCCGCTCTCTCGGTACGCTTCCTAGTCATGCTGTTCATGACGTTAGCAACAGTGTGTCACCTTGTGCGCATTGTTGCGCTCGAGCAGCGATGCGAGCTTGTACATCAAATCATCATGCAGTCTACGTGTCACTTACTGACTTAATTCGATACCTCACAGCTTGTAATGCCGCTTCTTGAAAGGTCATGATGTTCATTCAAGGCACACTGATGCTTGCAAGTCATCCAATGCTGACCAAGCATGCTGTGAATGCAGGACTTCTACCCCATCACAGTCAGCTCGCCAGCCTTGGGCACAGCTGTGGCAGTGGCCGCCCCAGTGCAGCCAGCCAGGCCAGTCGCCACTCTAGCCTCTGCCAGTGGTGAGGGTAACACCATCCCCATCCCATTGCTGCCCTCTCCCACCCCTGAGGCCAGCCCCAACGCCACAGCTGGGGCCAGCCCACCCACTGTCCCCACCGCCACCCCCGCCCCCACCTCTCCAGAGACCCCTGCCACCCCTATTGCAGCTGCCCCAGAGGCTGCCACCCCCGCTCCAACCCCCCCTTCAACCCCTCAATCAACCCCAGCTCCTGTCCCCACCCAGACCGCCGCTGCTCCTGCACCTGCTACCCCAACTGCGGCCGAGCCACTCCCAACTGCAAACCCCATCACTTCTGGAACTGCTCAACCACCTGTGGTTCCTGAGGAGACAGCTGCCCCCACTCCTACAGCTGTGGCACCTGAGGCCACTCCTGCTGCTGCCCCTGCTCCTGCACCTGCTGCTACTCAGTCACCAGTTGCTACAGAGACTGCCACCCCAGCAGCGCCCGTCCCTGCCCCTGTTGCACCCCAGCAGACCCCCCCTGCTGCTGCACCAGTCACAGCTGAAACCCCAGGTGCTGCATCCCCCACCCCAGCTGCTGTTCCCCCTACCACAGCTGAGACCCCAGGTGCTGCACCACCCACCACAGCTGAGACCCCAGGTGCTGCACCACCCACCACAGCTGAGACGCCATCTGCTGGTGCACCTGCTGGTGAGCAGACCACAGCTGCAGCGCCTGCACCCGCCACTAGCAGCACACCCAGTGAGTCACCAGTGGCAGGGCCGACACCAGCACCCACTGACACTCCTGCAGCTGCTGCCCCTGGAGTGCCATCACCAACCCAAGCGCCACTCACACCCAGCATTGGCACAGGTGATTGCGCCACTCACTTGCATTGCAAGCACTAACTGACTCACAGTATGCTGACTCAATGTACAACTTGATTAGATGTCAACGTCATGGTCAAACCTCAGCCTTGTACAATACGCTTTGCCAATGCTCTTTGTTCTGCGAGCAAAGAAGTTGTCTCATTGCAGAAGTAAGTTCAGCGATTCAAGCCATCCTGTTTTGTCACAGGTAGTGGACAGCCAGCACCAACCCCCACAGCAGCTGCTCCTGCATCGTCACCTGCAGCTTCTGGTGAGTCACCATCAGTCACAGCAGGCAGCACCAGGTCAGGAGTCAGGCCATACGGCCCCCACCCATACTCACCATCAAACAGCCCTGCCCCAGTGTCAAGCCCTACTGGCGCTCCCCACCCATACTCACCCTCAAACGCCCCTGCCCCAGGCCCTGCAGGGGCTGTTGGTAGCGCCCCAGCTGCAGGCCCTGCTACTGACAACAGCAAGACCACCACTGCTGGCATTTCCCCTGTTGTTGCACCAGCTGCATCTACACCATCTCCTGCTGTTGCATCTGCACCAACTCCTGCAACTGGTATTGCCCCTGGCCCTCAGCCAACCACTCCCACCACCACCACTTCACCACGCACAGCCTCACCATCATCATACACTCTGCCTTACACAGCCCCTGCACCAGCTCCTGGCTTCGGAGCTGCCCCATCGGTGCCACAGCCATACCCAATGGGGGTCCCCACTCCCACAGCTGTGGCATACAGCCCACCGCCAATGCCCACCCCCACCTCCACTCCTGGGCTATCCCTGCCAGCTGATGCCTTGCCGGTGTATGGGCCCCCTGCCCCACCAGTGCCAAGCCTTCCAAGGTCTATCTTGGAGAATGGCTACTACTCTCCCATCCCATCCAGCCCTGGTAGCAGCCTGCCCTTGGTCAGTGGCCCTGCAGGTCAGGTCTTCACCTACACACCCCCGACCCCCCCTAGCCCCCCCTCTGGTTCTGGAGCAGTCGCCCCAGCGGTTGGCCCCTCAAACAGCAGCCCCCTCTTTGGCAGGCCAGTCACCAGCAATGGTGCAGGTCCATCAGGTGCCCCTGCAGTGTACAGCAGCCCTGTGTCAACCACCCACCAGTCACCCAGCACTTACTTCATTCCTTACCCTGATGGTGTGGGCGGTCACATGGTACCATACCCCCCTAGCTACAGCCCTGGCAGCACTACTGCATCCCCATCATCACCTACCCTGTTTGGCACTGGGTACCCCCCTGTGTCCCCCTCCAGCAGTACTAGGCTGCCCGTTTACTACGGCCTGCCTACCACATGTGCCCCAGGGGCAGCATCCTGCCACCATGGCCCTTACGCGTATTATGCCATTGACGGCAGTAAGAGCCTGACCCCCACAGCTGAGCAGACCCTGCTGGGCATCCCATCACCCCCACCTCCAGCCTCAACAGGAGGGCTGTACCCAACAGCCTCCATGGGAGGTGGACCAGCCCCTGCTCCTAGCAGCTTCGCCCTAGCTCCCGCCCACGCTTTTGCCTCTGGCCCTGCCCCTGTAGTTTCTCCAGTAGCTGCTCCTGCTCCTGGTGCCCTGTGTGCATGTGACCCCAAGGACACCACTCCTCGCACAGTCCAGATTCAGGTCCTCAGCATCGCGTACAACAGCACTCAATCAGACACCATCAAGTTCAACGCCTACGTGACGTTCTCCCACCCCACCAAGTCGCTGAACAGCAGTCAGATCAGGGTGTTCACCAGGCAGCCCTCAGACACTTCAGGCACTGTCACCACTCCAGGAGTTGTCACCTACCTGCAGCCGGTCAGTCGCTTCTTCTATCTTCCTTGATCACTGCTACTGTCTTACTATGCTGGCTTTACAGTCTGTTGGTCATTGGCCAGTCAACAGCTGTCATCAATCTGCTGCCGCGGGTCTGTGATGTTGCAGCAATGCCCATTCATGCTGAACATTGTGCCTTTGCATGCTGTGTAGCACATGGATTGTTTCTCATGTTTGCATAATGTCTCATGCTTTAGGACATTGGTAGCGCTGCTGGTCTAGACAATGTAGCTGACATGCAAATCGTTGATATGCAGGTGTCCCAGAATTGTGCGTTCTACAGCTTGAAGGGCTATGTTGCTGAGAGCAACCCTTTCATTGTGAACAGCACTGACATCTACATTGCAGCTGGAGGAGATATCCTGGATGCCTGTGGTCAGCCATTCAATGTGACAGTCACTCAGGTGCAGCAGGCACACAGGTATGCTTGCTACCTTGCTATGCTTGGCATTTGCTGCTTTCATAAGCTGTTGCAGCAGCTGTGTAGGCAGGCTTGGCTCAGACTTTTGTTGTTGCTCAGCAGCTTGCTCATTGCTTGCTGTAGACATGCTCATCATCTGAGTCGCTTTAAGGTGTTTGACAAATTTGTGCGCTACACAGCAAGATCAGTAGCTGTGTAGATTGCATTCTGACTGAGTCTGCTGTGCATTGCTTCCAAAGGCTGACCATGTTGGCACATTCTGTGCAGGTTGGAGGGATTGCTATACGCAACCGGAGTGGCATACAGTGAGGAGGCTGGTGTCTTGCTAGATAGCAACACACTGGACTTGGCACTGGCTTTCACTGACCCTGTGCCAAAGTTGACAGCCAGCATGTTCAGCGTGACGGGGCCACCCAACATGACCACCACTGACCTGGAGCAAGTGGATGGCTCTGACGCTTACTACACCTTCTCTGTCACTGTGCCAGAGAACTACTACGGCTCCCTGACAGTGTCCATGGACAAGGTGAGTGCATCCTGTCCACAACAACTTCTTGCATTGCATCGTGTGGCATGTCAGCCCTTTCATCGTAGCTCCTCAATGTGCTCAGGTGCTGTGTGACATCAACACAAGCCACATGTCAGCTGTTCTGTAATGCATTTGCCTGCTGTTGATGCTGTGTGGTGCATGTCACATCCAGACGCTACACTAGCCAGACTTGGCTGCCATGTGCTGACTTTTGACGTTGCTTTGCAGGCTGGAAGGCAGTATCTGCAATCCATCAACCCAGCAGCTGTGGCGCCATCCAAGTTGACAATCAACAGGGCCGACCCAACACAGCAAGGCAACTTGGTCAACACCACCATGACCAAGGCACACGGATTGTGAAGATAAAGCATGCTTTGGTTGTTCAAGTTGCAATTCCTCAGAGATACATGAAGCATCTCTGAAGAAGATACATGCTTTGCCTTTCTTGTTTTCGCTCAGGGTGAATGGTTGCTAGGTTTGGAGGCATTGGTTGTTGAGACAGCGTTGATATTATGTTGTGTACTTTGAGCTTGTTGTTGAGTTAGGCACAGCAAAACCTTATTGCAAATTGTTACTTCTGGACAGCACATGACTTCTGACTAGTAGTATTGCTTGACATGTATGACAACCCTGCTCATCTTTGTTTCATTAGTTGGATGACAAGTATTGAGCAAGCACTGCTCCCATGTACATAGGCAAGCCCTGTAATCATTTCATTTTGTACAACTTCTGCTCGCTATGCATATACTGCGCTGATAGCTGAATGCATGTCACAGGAAATCCATGTCAACATTGTCTGCAGCAGCCATGGCAGCTTCATCACTGTTTACTTTGCTGATGTGCATGTCTGTATTCATGTGGCAGTCTGCTGAGGTGTCCACATCAGGTGCACAGCCATGCCAATGCAGTCTGGCTTGGTTACTCCCACCCTGGCGTTGGAAGCCAAGAACCCGTTTTGACCTGCATCACAATTGCAGTACGGCTTACTCGTTCATCATAGGCAAAATCACTGAAGGCGGCAGCAGGCACATTGCCTTCTCTGTCTGGCATGCTGATCAAGTTCGCTTGAACTCAGTCAGTCTGATGGCTCACATTCAGTATCATGGGCATTTCAGTGCAGTGGTCAAATGCGCATGCTGTACAGTGACAAAGTGGGCATGCTGTGCAATCAATGGCAAATGGACATGCTGTGCACTGGCAAAATGGGCATGCTGTGCCAAATGCAGCACAAACAGTTTGGGCGTTGATACCTATGCTCAGGCGGCACAAAGCCTCTCAGGGCTGAGCCTGCGCTGTTGGGTCTTGCAGGAGTACGCAGCTGCAGCCCGGACAGACTGCCTGCACTGCCTGCATGCTGAAAGCCTATGCCTCCCTCACCCAAGTTGCATTGCACTGATACACCAGCTCTGCTGCCCAGTAGCTGCTGATGAGCCCTTTGTGCTGAGCCAAAAGGTGACCTTCTGCCCATTGACCCAGCCCCCAAGTGCTGGGCTACACCCCGTCGATCAAGGCTTAGATCCTCATCGATGGGAGTTGGGTCCTCTGCTTCTGGGTTCAGCTGATAGGTGCTCTGATGGTGTTGATGATGCAGTTGGGGCTGTTGCGGTGTTCTATGTGCTCTGCCACGCAACCAGCTGGGTGTGAAGTCTCCTACTGGTTTTGAACGCTTGGCAGGCGTGATGTCTTGGGCTTCCATGCCGTCAGAAGCTTGCCGCTTGGCAGGCGTGACAGCCAGGTTAGCCATCTGCGTCAAGGCACCATGAAAGTCAGTGGAGACATGTGTGTAGAATGCCTTGTGCTGTTTGTGCTGACTTGTGGGGCTCAGCAGGCATGACAGCCGGGTTGGCCATCTGCATCAAGGCATTGTGAAAGTGAGTGGAATTGTGTGTGTGTGTGTGTGTGTGTGTGTGTGTGTGTGTGTGTGTGTGTGTGTGTGTGTGGGTG
>BDIU01000472.1:71550-89120 GCA_002118135.1 Trebouxia sp. TZW2008
GTGTGTGTGTGTGTGTGTGTGTGTGTGTGTGTGTGTGTTCCACGCCTTGTGCTGTTTATGTTGCCAGTTGCTGATACGTCAAAATCAGGAGGGAGTTGTGGTCAGTTCTTGGTGTGTTTCACTGCTAGATGAATTCAAATTGCTGCCTTTGAGGCCACGCAAGTTGCATTGTCCAAATGGTGTTCCATTGTGCATTGAAACACCCTCTGCATGTATCTTGCAGGTTTCTCATCTCTGCTTAGCATACATGCGGATGACAGCATAAACTTTGCATCATGACAACAACAGCGCTTGCAGGCTACCTGTGCCCGCCTGGCTGCCCCCAGCACCATGGGGTGGGGCTTCTTGGGGACTCTAGCTGGGGTCCGGCTGGGGGTAGCATGCCTGGCGCTGTGCAGAGGAGCAGACCAGTCAGCCTTTGCTCCACCTAACCGCAAGTAGCAACATGTTAGCCATGCTAGTACTGCAATAAGGTGATGAGGCTTTGTTGTGGCAGCGGATGGGGTGTGGCACAGTGAGAGCGGCTTGCAGATCTACACTGTTCTCAGATTCTACAGCCATATCACTCTTGTAACACAAAGGTGTGGCCATTGTAAGTGAGGTTCCACCCACATTCAGGTTGTTGATGATGTACGTGGTGGCAAGGTCAGAAAAGTACAGCAGGCCTGTGGCAATATGCCCATGCTGCACAGACCAGCTTTGTTGCACAGTGACAACTCCTATACTTGAGAGAAGCTGTGAGCCTTGGCATGAGAGATGGAGGCTGATGAGCTAGAGCGCTGACAGATGTGTGTGTGCCGTGAAGTGAAACGATATGCTGGCAGTTGAGGCATGAGATGCATGCCAGTTTCAACAGGTGAGGAAGGGATACCTGTTTGCTTGGGAGGTGTGGAGGTATAGCCAAAGCTTGAGTTGTGAGCTACCCTGGAATGCTGAGCCTGTGCAGCTTTTTGCTTGGCTATGAACGTGTCCTGCATGGCCACACACATGCCTCGTTATGTGGTCAGAAACGCTTGACATCAGCACGCATGACCGTCACTGCGATGTCTGTCAGTGAATGCAATGACTGTCAAACATGAGTTGCACACATGAGGCATGAGAGCGTGACTCTTGACTGCCCAAGCCAACAGTGGACAGGACTACTCTGTTCTTTCAGGGCAAACAGCAAACGCATGCAGCCAGCAGAAAAGTTCTCTAGTCTCTGCCTGTGCACATGGCTGGAACATGGCTCTCACACCTGAAGCTGATGCATGGTGGCTGCTGATGCACTGCTGATCAGCTGCTTGTTATGTAAGGCTGCTTGTTCTGTAAGGGGTTGCCAGACGTGCTGTATCATACAACAAAAGGTGTGTTGGAGGCTTGTTGTGTTATGAGGTCTTGTGTGGGATACATAACAATAAGATCAGTGACAGGACGTATGGCTGTGTTGCATACAGTGACATGGTGTGAGACAGAAGTTGTTGAGAGTTACCACAGTGTTACCAAAGTCGATGCCAGCCAGGTGACTCAGCATGCCACCCTGCCTTTGCCTAGATCCAGACGGCTGCTGACCTGCCATGCCATCAATCATCTGGTCATCCATATGAGTGCCTGCTATGCCATCAGTCATCTTGTCATCCACATGAGTGCCTGCTATGCCATCAGTCATCTGATCATCCATCTGACTGTGGTGCGCATACCCTACCATGCAAGCAGATGCCATGTGCGCAATCGTTGCAGTACCAAATTTGTTTCCAGTCTCAAAAGCAACCAGCATGCATCCAATCAACAAGATTTGACAGACCATGGCTGACAACAGGCACAGCTACGTAACAGCTTGCTCTCAGCAAGGCCACCGTCCATTCAGCACTCTGTTAAACACAGCTATGCGTTGTTGGCTGACCTGCAATCCCCATGTCATTGTCGTCTGGAATCATCCCAGGTGGCGCTGCAGCTTGGTGATATGTTTGTTGCCTGTGCATTGGTAGATCCTCCTGCTCTATTCCACATTTGTGCAGATGCGACGTCTCAGTGGTCCAAGGGACAAGCTGTGGCTCAGTTTCAATTATATACGGATCTGTCTCTGGCAGGTAGCTATCCCATACAACCCCTTGTGACTGCTGCTGCTGCTGCTGCTGCTGCTGCTGATATTGATGATGATACTGCTGCTGATGGTGATGCTGCTGCTGCCATTGCAATGCATGCTGCTGCTGTTGGTGCTGCTGTTGGAGCTGTTGTTGATGCTGGCGCTGCTGTCCCAGCTGATTCACTCCGAAACCTTTGATGCTGCTGTGGTGATATCGCTGGCTTGGACTGCCCAGGGCATGATCATCATCATCCATCACCTCTTGAATGGCAAAAGCCCTGTTGTGGTTGCCTCTATGCAGCTCATGTGGCATATAGCCTGGAGCTCTCTGCTCTGCAGTCAATTGCGGCTGATGCTGCTGTTCAGGATACAGCTGAGAGTCATGCGTGGCTGCTTGTGATAGCTGCTCAGGCTGGAACTCAAAAGCGCTGAAAGGGTTCCTGTCCTGTGACCTAGCTCTGTGAACTGTATGCATTTGCTGAGCAGGGCTGACATGTGCATGCTCTCCCCTCAGCTGGGCATGATCAACATTGTCATAAGCCGTTGAGCTCTGCACACCCACAGGGTAGTTCCCAAAGTCATGGGCTGTGAAGTCATATGTGGTTGTTCCTGCTGACCTGCTATAAGCTAATGAAGTAGCGCCTGGAGCTGTGTCATCGGCATACTGTTGTGGTGCAGCTTTAAGAACACACTGTGTGGGAGCATAGGCCTGTCCTGATGGAGCAGTCTGATACTGGCCTGGCATTGCATGAGCAGGTATATGAGCAGCAAGGTGAGCAGGAGGCAGTCTGACAGCAGAACCATGCTGATAGGGATTTGGGGCAGTTGGCATTGGTGTCCCGCTGCCATGGCCGGCAGTAGGGCCAGTTCTCAAAAGCCCTTCACCGGGCTGGCTGGCACTGGGGGCGGCTGCAATGAGCCTCACACTGGGCTGAACCCATGTGACCTGCTTGAAAAAGAGGTCCAAGCTGTTTGCTGGGATGTCTGGAAGCTTCTCAGCCAGCTGCTTCTGCTCCTCAGGACTCAGACTCAAGAGCTCACTCATTGGACAGGCAAGGGAGATGAGTCGTGCAGCGCTCATGGGGTTGATGGAAGGGAAGGCAGTGAGAATGGCCTCTGAGGAGGATGGGTGCTCAGAGAACGTCAAGGCGTCTGGTGCGCTGCTTGCAGATGATTGTGGAAAGAATAGGCAGCTTCTTGCGGCTGTTGTGATCACCTCCTGCGTGCCACCACATATATTGCAACTGTTTACCATTTGGCATTGATGCTGCAATGTCTCGTGAGACATGTCAGTTGCAGTGCATGATGTCTGCTTACACTTTTGACAATTGATCTGTACATGTGCATGGTTTGTACAGCAGTTTGACACTTGCATATGTCACACATTCAGGCCTAATGATGCAGGACTTGCACCACACACTTCTAGAACTTGAGCTACAGTGTGTGACAATGATGATCAGCATCACTGTAATAGATCTGCAGCCTGTTGCATTCTGTGCATATGCTAAGCATTCACAGCTATGCCTTATGACAATGCAGCTGCAGTCTCACCTGCATCATGGCTTGGTCTGTGGCAAAGAAGTACTGCAGGCTCAAGCCAACGTGGCGAGCCATGGCATACAGCTTCGCCAGCTGTTCAGCCATCTTGGCCTCAAAAGATCTGCTGCCCTCAACGCACAGGTGACACTTGGAGAAGGCAAAGCTGAGGCGCTGCAACTGAGGCCCAATGGTTGCGTGCTGTATTGCATGACTCAGTTGGCTAGAGCTGTCGCCTGCTGACTCATCAACATCCTGAGAGACACAAGCATCTGCTCTCAGTCATTTGTGTTCAATTGACAATTATGTCAAGTTGGCTGCTGCTGTCATCTGCTGACTCATCAACAGCCTGAAAGGCGCAAGTATCTGTTCTCAACGAATTGTGTCAAGAATAAAAGCCATGCCAATCACATGGTAGGCTTGCATGCCTGGAAATGCGCAGTTGCCCTAGGGCTTGCATGCAAGAGACAGTTGAGTAAGCTCTTGCAGTTGCCTTCTGAAGCATCAACACCTTGTGAAACATGTGTGCAAGTGGTGAGTGCCTCAAGCAGCCCTGGATGTCGTGCAGAATCAGCATCACCCCTTGCAAAGTTTCGTGGAGAGCTGAACATTGCTTGCCCCTGACTCCAGCTTGTGTCAGTATAACAGCAAGCTTTGGACAAATCAGAAAAGCGTTCTAAAATACGCCTGCCAGACAGATCTGGCAGCAGCCACATTGCAATGCAAGTGAAACAGGGAGCAAGCAACTGAGGTAACAGCAGCTTGCCTGCAGCAACTGCGCCTCTGTCCAGGCACACAAGCAGATAGAAGGGCTCAGAGCTAGGTCTACATAACTCAAATTGCGTTCCACCACCACCGCACTCTGCTGTTCCAGCTGCAGTAGCGCTTCGTAGAGGCTGCGTCTAGTCCTGACTAGACTGTCAGGGGTGGTGGTGACAATGAAGGGCTGCTCACACTGAGCAGGATCTCCATACCCTGTTAGCAAAGATCGAGCTCTCAGAGGTGAGCATGCTGCTGTGCACGCACAAGGGTGGAGGATCACAAGCTGCCTTTCCAACATATTGCATGCGCCTATGCAAAGAACTTTACCTTCCACAAACAGATCTTGCTCAGCAGCTCAGAGTGTATTTGTTCTCAGTTCACACTCACTTCCATGCCCACAAGATGGAACAGGATACTGTGCATCACAGTGTTTATCTGCAAGCACACAGTCATCAGCATACCATCAGTTGCCATAGCTGCCTCGACGTGGCCTCTTAAATTGTCTTCTTCAGCCACACTGTTTGCAGTGTGTGGGAACTGCTCCATGCCCTTTCTGGGGCTGCAGGGCATGTTGGCAGTGGTTGGTGGTGCAAACACACCAGGGTTTTGGTGGCTGCCCTTGCCAGCAGCGTACGACTTTGTGCCTTGTGCTTGTATGCCTGGGACTTTGCTTGGCCCCAATGCAGCTTGCACTGCCCCTCTGCTGTTGGCTGCTGTCTGTGAAGTCAGATGCGCTGTTGGTTCTGCTTCCATGTTGGACAGATCCATCTGCAGGACGTACCTTGAGCATGGAACCTTGCTCAGGACTGCATGGATGCCTGGCGGGGCTTTGGCCAATGGCTGCTCCACATACTCAACCAGGCAGGCAAAGCTGCAAATCAATGAGCATCTTGTGAGTTGTGTGCACAATGAGCACATTGCACCTTTGCGGCATTGCTGATGATGCAATGCTGACAATGCATTCACAATCATATTTCCGTATGATCTGAACGGTGCATTTGCTGCGACAAGGCCAAGGTCAGTAAAGACAAAGTTGTTGAACTGACAAAAGTGGACAAGCATTGAGCTTGCCTCAAGCCCTCAGCCAAGTTGATTCCAGTGATGCATCGTGAGGCACATGTTAGGTCGTCACAGAGAGCAGCTAAAAGAAATGTCATGACTCACCGTTCAAAGGGGAAATTGGTAGCAGCCAGCTGCTGATGAGTCACCAGCACACAGTCAGCAGCTGCCGCAGCATCTTCTGCAGCCTTCTTTAGCTGCTCTGTAGGCAGACCCGCCTTTAGCAGCTTCTCGTCCCTGTCCAGCTGAAAAGGCTTCAGACCCACAACCACAATGACCTTGAACATGGTGAAGAAGGCCCGGACGTCCCCAAGGAGCAAAATTTTTGCCCCCTGCATATGCGACATCGTTAGTCACTCAAACTGCTATGCAGCAGATACAATTCAAGCAAATTGTGCTGCGTAGCAAGTCAGTAATTGCTAATCTCAGTGCTAGTTCCCTCACAAACTCGTCTGGATTGAGCAAGCCTACACAACACGGGCTGTGCTGTGATGAAGCTAGCAGCGGCTGCATGGAATATATATTGTCAGTGCCTGGAAGTGCAGTCAAAGCATGAGGTATGTTCCTCTGATCATTACACTCTGATGTGTCTGGCTCAGTTGACAATAAGCATCAAGACAGTGGGCAATGCAACAGCTATGATGGCTGCTAAGAAAGTAGCTTACTGGCTGTAGGGTGCGGATGCTGATCAGTGTCTTTTGCAGGGCTGATTGCTTGGCATGATCTTCAAGCTTTGCAGCCTCAACTTGGCTAAAGGCAGCTTGTAGCGCAGCTGTTGTCTTGATACACCACCTGTGCACACAGCACTTTTTGCTCAAAGGCATGACTTGTGAGGCAGTCATGTATGTTCAACCAAGTGATATTGCTGAGCAGACTTACAGCTAAGTTGTGCAAAGTGAGAGGTGATGCGTTGCACATGCGTCGAGTGACTGCAATGCTTCATGTCAAGACGATTGATAGGTGGGCATGTGTGTTTTGCTTGGCAGCTCCAGACCTGCTTGCCGTGAATCGCACTCAAAGCAAGCAGCGCAGGTGAAAGGCTGTATGCAATGAACCAGACATGCTGATGCAAGGAGCGTTCAACCCTGAGCAGTGATTGATGCTTACACGCTGCTGCAATTGGGGTCATGGAATCATTCTCAGACAGCGTTTCATTTCAACTGGACGGATGGTTACAGCTTTTGCAGCAATGTCCCTGAACATAGACAGCCATTGCTTTGAGCTGTTACTTCTTGAGTATAGGGAGCGCTTCCAGATTGTGGTTCAGGTACAGGTAGGCGTATCTGATGCCATACTGGGTCAATGCCTGTGCTGCTTGCCGCATGACTGCCAATGCCGCATAGGCCTGTAGCAATTGCTTGCTGCTGCCTGGATTCTGACGCTCAGCAGAGGCAGCAGCATTCAATGCCCTCTGCACAGGGTAAGTCACCAGGATGCTGGAGGTTGCTACCTGTACATAGCACACACAGCCAACCAGCCAAATTCTAATTATAATCAAATCTGGATAATTGGTGCATTGTTGATTTTCATCAATTGATCTTGAACCTTGCTAGCCTTCCTGCAAGCCTTTCAGCTGATGCATATGTAAGGCATCATCACACGGCTCTGGCATTGGCAGCCACAGGGTCAGTGCTAGATCAGCAGAACAATGCAGGGCCCGTTGCAAGCATGTATTACTGATGTTGCAGTGTGTTGCTGATTTGGCATGATGCTGTGTTTTACATGCGGTCCTGCATGCTGACTATTGCTGGCTTGTTCCAACCCTGTGACAGTGCCTCACTATGTGGCAAAGGATGCATCACCAGCACAAACTAGAGGCAATGGCAGCTTGGGTTGCAGCACACCTCTGTGTCAATGCTTTGCACATCTTTCAGCAAAGCTGCATGATCCTGTCTCATCACTTGCAGCAGCTGCTTGTGTTTGTCCGACAGCTGCAGCACAACATACTGCACATCTGGCAGCTGAAGTGCCTTCTCTGCTTCTGCTTCTTCATCAGCACTGTCCCTGTCATCATTGCTGCAGAGATCAACTGTGCCAGAGGGATCATGAATGGCTGTTGCAGACGCAGCAGCTTCAGTAGGGCGGCGCTCAACTGCCCTGCCCTGCAGCCCCAGAAAGAATGCCATGTCGCCCCCTGCTGGCTCGGTCTGTTCCTGTTTTGCTTGCTTGCAGGGCCTTAATGACCTCAAATTACTATGAAAGACACCAGTTGCTTGAGGCTTTGCTGGGGCTTGGTTGTCAACAGCCTGAGTGCCTGCTTGCTTTGCAGTTGCCTGCCCTGCATCCATGTTTTTGCCAGTTGCGCTGGCATGCACACCAGCTGTTGTCCAAGCACTGACGCCATGGCCTGGTATGCGCTGGTCAGCAATGCTTTCTGCTTTTTGTGTAGTGACCTGAGCACTGAAGCAGTCAGACTTTGGCCTTGAATTCTGCTGACAAGCATTCCCCTGAGTCAGACCTTGTTGCTGTAGTCTTTGCTTGATTGCATGAGGCAAGGGCTCTGGATGCTGCACTGCATGGTAAGAGATTGCTGGAAATGAAGGTGAGTGGGCAGCAATGATGCTGAAGACTGCAGCTGAAGTGGATGCAGCAAACAGAGGGGAGTCATCAGCAGCTGCTGGCATGCTAGCAGGCTGAAACTGCTTGTCAAGCTGGTGCTTGAAAGTATGCAGGGTTGTGGCACACGGGCATGTGGTGTCACATAATGACCAGTCCATGTAAAGCTCCAGGTGAGCAGTCTTCTTCTGCTTGAGCTGGCTGTCAACGAAGCATTGCCGCCATGACTTCTCCTTGGACTGTGCGTGTGTGTCATCCATCTCTTCATCAATGATGATGACAGGAAGAGTGAAGACACTATCCTCAAGTGTCAGCTCCTGAGCAATCAGGGTTTGGAAGGTGACTGGGCGATGCCCTGTGGCACTGTTATGGGTGACTAGGGTTGGCTTGTAAGGTGGAGGCTCTACATGCTTGGCCTGACTGAGCACTTCAGCTGCTGTAGCTTTGTCAGGCGTCTTAGGTGCTAGCAAGGGGACATCCATTTTAACTACTGGTAAGTCCACAGCTGCCATGTACAAGGGAGCGAAAGCTGCAGCTGAAGCAAGCACCTCTCGCCGCGACTCGTCTTGAAGATGAAGAGGCTGTCTGGCCTGACTCTGGGACGCAACAGCATCCAAGTCAGGAGCACACAAGTCATGCTCTGCAATCAGAAACAGCCATGCGTCTGTGCTGCCAGGTACAAGGCGTTGTAGGCTGCCTGAGTTGGCCAGAGCTTGTTGACGTTCTGTGGCAGTGCTGGTGGCAGCTTTGAGTTCAATGAAGGGAACAATTGACTGAGGCTGACATGGCTTGCCAATAGTTTTTGACATCATTGGCTCTGGTAGCTCAGGTATATCCAAGAGGCCTGCAGCGCTGCTGCTCTGCGAGATGCAAGCCAGCACAATGCCCAAAGGCAATGCTGAGACTGTCCAGAAATCAGCCAATGCTAGCATATGGTCTGATGATGGCATGAGCATAACACCAGCAGCTTGCAGTTCCTGCAGCAGCACTTCATCATGGGTCAGCAGCGATACTTCAGCACGGCAGCAGGCAGTCTGCAGACTGTGTCAAGGTATGATTTCTTGGGCCTGGATTTGCCTTCACATGCTATGAAGCACCAGCATCATCATACAGCAGGAAAAGCAAGCCGCCCCAGACACGCTATATTGCTGCCGCCTGACCTGAGTGATGTCAATCTCTGGGCTAGACATCTTCTGCAGGTGTGATTGGTCCAGCCTAGCATGTTTGAGTGAAGCCTGTGCACACAAGGTGATTCATATCAGTGCCTGCTAAGACTGCTAGTGGTGCATAGTTGCACTTACTGATGTTCACTATGCAGCAATGCATAGCTCCAGAGTGGCGCATACACAAAAAGATTGATGCAGACAGCAATGAGAATCACACCTTTGCAAGCAAAGCTGGAAGCACAGGCACTTGCAGCCTGGGAACATCCAAGCAGCTTGAGGCTTTGGCTGAGTGCATGCTGTGCAGCACATGTTGCATCTGTAAGTTGCTGGTGTGCTTGCAACAGTCTGCTGCTGCATTGGCCTTTGCCCTTGGTGCTGGTACAAACTGAGATGCAAAGTGTTTCAGCTTTGCCTTTGAGCAGAATCTGAGGGAAGTCAGGCTGTTCAACATAGCAGCTGGATCTGTCAGTGTGCATTGCATGGTGAGTCCCAGCTCTGACATTGCCTCAGCCATCACCACTTGTCTGACTGGGGCACTGTCATGCGGTGCAGTGTTGACGCTGATCAAATTTGGGACTTGCAAGGTGCGTTGCAGCTGCTGCTCAGCCAGCTGTTGACTTGCTTTGCTGTTTTCAGTCACTTTGAAAAAAATACAAGGCACGAAACATGCAGGAGCATGGTCCTTCCGTGAGGGCAGCACGGTGTAGCAGGTATGCGTCATGCTGAGCGTTTTGCAAGGCTGACGCTCAGTGGTTGACTTAGTGAAGGGCCGCTGGCTGATTTTGTACAGAAGGCTGACGTCGAACTTTCAGCTGTGCGGCACGAGCAACCGTCATTGAGCTTGGATTTGCGGATCCCGTGAACCAACAGGCAAGCAGCGCTCGAGCTCGGCACTCTTGGAAGAATGTGGCGATCACAGCGTTTGAAATTGAAGCTGCGGCCGCCAGAAATCGACACATTTGGCTGGCAGCATGGACCTGAAGTTTCAGCATCGACATCTGCTCACCTTTTGCTGCGAAGCTCATAGCTAGATGCAAAGTCCGGACAGCGTGACTGCACGCTATTCATTCAAAAGGCTGTTGCAGAGAAAGTCAGGCAGAGAAGCAGGGCAGCTTGCTGCAAGTTCCATGACATTGCTGTGACGCAGTGAGCCGCCAGAAGCGATCTGACAGCTTTGTAGCCAAAGTAGAGCTGTTGCATGGCAAACGTCGAAGCTCATGAGGCGCTGCTGTGCACAGTCCACAGCCCACAGCAGCAGCGTATATATAACGTCATTTGCTGCCTGACTGGAACACTGACCAAAGAGCTATGTTGCCATCCCGGGATGCAGAGACAAGGCGCTGGTCAGTAGGACAGAAAGCCAGCATTGTCAGGCCCTTCTTGTGATACTGCATTACAACAGCACAGCTCAGGCGCCAGTGTTTGGCATGAAAGTATATAGCCAGGATGCAATCGCTAAACAACATGAGGCTCATCACTTCACGAGTTTCATTCAAAACTCATGCACAGTCCTATGATGCATGCGTGTGCCTGGCTGTTGAAAACCAGTAGACAAGATGATGCGTTTATGCCGACGCCTCGGCACTGCACTCAACCTTGCTGTGCGTTGACCATCATGCCTTGCAGTCTTGAAGCAACTTCTCAATGTCCAAACCGGTCGTACTGTATGGGCCAAATAATGGGAAACATCAAACATATCTCTGATCTACTTTGCAGCCAAAGGATCAGCCATACCTGAAGTGTCGCTAAGGGCTTGCGCTTCTTGTAGTGAAACACACGAATTTTGCCATCCCAGCCAGCAGTGGCAAACAGGCGCTGATCCTGCCTGATGCAGATGTCTGCAGTGCCCTGCTGCTTGACCTCCAAGACGGCTGTTATGCTCAGAGACTGATGCAGTTGGTCAAATGCAAAGCACTGCACCTTGTTGTCAGCAGCGGCACAGATTCCACCTGTGCACGACATATCTCTGAGCTGTGCATGGGAACAATTCTGTAGGCACTGTCTGCAGCACTGTCTACAGGCTATGACCACAACTATAAGAACACAATTGCTCAACTGCAAAAGTTGCCTGCCAATTCGTAGTGAGCAACATATGATCCAGCTGCTGACAGAGATAGATACCCTTAGAG
Source organism: Trebouxia sp. TZW2008 (assembly GCA_002118135.1). Lineage (NCBI taxonomy): Eukaryota > Viridiplantae > Chlorophyta > Trebouxiophyceae > Trebouxiales > Trebouxiaceae > Trebouxia > Trebouxia sp. TZW2008. The sequence goes on from BDIU01000472.1 coordinate 82,824, forward strand.
AAAACAGTAAAGACAGGATGCCATGTGGAACACCATATTTCCACGCTGCACAATTGAGCATCGCTATCTCTGGAAGTAACCTGAGAGTGGCAAATAAATCAAAAAGTACCTTGCATTGAGGAATGTGGGACTGCTGTGTCAAGAGCCAGTGCCATCACAGGCTCGTCATGCATATGCTTGCTAGCAAGCAACTTGCCCTCAGATGCATCCCACACAGCAACCTCTCCATCCTCATAGCCCACAAAGGCAAGCAGTGCATCTTGGCCAGACTGCCCAAGCAGCTGGACTGCCATGCACATGCCATGCTTTGCGACTTCTGGCTGCTGCAGCTGCTTCACCAGCATCCCTGACTGCAAGTACATGGCGAGTTGACTAATCAAGTAGGGTGCTTGTGCAAAGACGGTCAAGGCATTGATTTGTTTTGGCAAGTCTGGCTGGCACAGAACTCCAATGACAGACTGAGACCAAGGGGTTTGACATGTGCTACGACACTTCTGCAACATAAGTTGCACTGTAATTGTGGCTCCTCGTATGGCCATTGCACAGTTTAAGCGCAAGCCTCACGGTACAATGCATTACTGACAAAGGTGGCCTTCATGTGCTTGTGAACACCCACAGACATCAATGCTAGAGCATTTGGCATGCTTATGCAAGTTCTCTGATTCAAAGAACTTTGCCACAAGCACCCAGATCATGGCCGACTCGTGTACAATACCTGCAGATCCCAGATCTGCAGCACAGCTGGATCATGGCCTGCAATGGCTATCATTGATGTGGACACAGGCTGCAGTCCTGCATCAGGCGCTAACCCTGTGCCAGCATTTTTCTGCCCTTCTGTTGGCTGAGGAGTCACTGCTTCCTTGTGACTGCCGATCGCCTCAAACATCAATGAAGCTGGATGTTTCATGTGGCTGTATGTGAAGACTGCCATACGGCAGAAATTGTACGAGCCTGTGCTGATGACTTGCATGAACTCCCTGCAGAATGCATGCAGCTCTGTCAAGGCAGTCGATACATTCAGATCTTGTGAGATACGTCATGACCAAGAGCTGTTGCAAGCAGGTCATCATACAGATGGTATCTTCTTACTTGGAAAAAATGCCCTCACTGGACAGGCCCCACTGCTTGATGGTTCCATCACGGCCTTGGCTGAAGAACAAGCATTGTCAGCAGGGCCAACGAGTATCTTGGATCAGCAAGTGCTTAGCTCACCTGAGCAATGTGCTGCAGCTAGCGTTGATGATGTGCAAAGCTGTCACTCCAGCCTGTGTTGGGTGCAGCCTGTGTGCAGCAAAAATTGTTTGGGATCAGTGAACATGACTGCGCTGCTTGCTAGCTGCCATCAAATGTGAAAGCTGACCACACCCACCTTTGTGAGTATATTGCTCTCTCTGTTGCAAGATCCCACACTTTTGCCTCCCCCTCAGCATCTCTGCATTGCAGCAGGCAGTCGCCCCGGACAAAGTGAGGCAAAATCTTGTGAAAGCTGATGTAGCTGATTGCATTGGTGTACTCACCCAGAATACAGCAAAGCCTTGCTTGGGTGAAAGCAAAGTGCTTGAACGTCAGTCCGGTGGCCTCTCAGCACTGAAGATGGGCCAGGTGCGGACGCCATCAGAAAGTCGTGCTAGCAACTTTGGATTCTCGGGGTGTCGAGCGCAAGCTTTGGCTTCGATGAGACCTTCGGCATGTGACGGCATGTATGATCGAGTCCAAACGTTTCAACTTGAAAGACTTCTCAGGACCTGTGCGCCTATTGCAACAGCACAGCTGTAGAGGAGCAGGCTACCAGATTCGCGGCGTCCCGGCTCACTGAATGCAAGCATGGTGCATGCATGCTGCCTTGAGACAAAACCCTAGTGTCGCTTGGGCATTCAGTTTCGCTGCGCTCGCACAAATTGGTTGCTTTCTGTGGCGCTGCTGACTCCCTGAGGGGAATTTATTTGCGGCGGCATTTTGACTGCCACCAGTGCTCACAGCTTTAGCGCTTGCTCGTTGCAACATGTCGGCGTCAGAGTCCGAGCCTCCATCGCAGTCAGAAGCAGCCTCAGACGACGAGTCAGGTGATGACGCAGAGGCAACGTCCGCAGATGGCACCTCGGAATCCGAGGACGAAGAGAGCGAGGAGGAGCAGGAAGTGCTTGAGCCCAAAGTACTGCCACAAAGGGGAACTCGTGGCAACCGCATGAACACATTGATCGCAGACGAGGATTCCGCAGACGAAGAGTTTTGGCAACAAGAATTCTTTGCTGAGGAAAACAAGGATGAAGAGTACGAGAAGTCCTCAGAAGCAGAGGATGAGGCTGATACCGACTTTTCTGAGTCGGTAGGTGCCAAGTGAGCAGACTGCCTCCTCTGGCTGCATGCGCTTGCTGGACGATGTCAGCATGCAGAAGGGACAACAGCAACTGCACTTGCTATGTTGTTACATGATGATCAACAGCGTCAAATGCGCTACATTACTCATGCTTTGCAGGAGTCAGAAAGCGATGAAGACGCTGAAGAGCAAAAAGAGCCAGTCAGGGCTTCAAGGTGAAAACCAGTCATCACGCAGGCTGCACCACCTGTCTGCTCCATCTATTTGATACCTGTGTTTACAAACGGCTGCAGGCTACACTAGACTATAACAGCTGTTGAGTGCCAATTGCAGGCACAAGACACTGAAACCACCTGGCACAAAGAAGCCAGCCACAAGGGTCAAACAGCCATTGTCAGCAGAAGCCAAAGCCTTGCAAGCTGAGCTGAAGGCTGAGAGGCTTGCTCAACAGGCTCTGCCAGGTGAAGCTCCAACGTTGCGCCACTCTACAAGAGTGCGCGTTGAGGAAGCCCAACAAGTGCGGCAACGAGCTGAGAAGGTATTATGCTGGGCTGATTCTTGCTGCTGCTCTTGTTGGCATACAAATTGGCATGGTCGCTGGCATGGTCGCTGCCTTTGAAGGCATACACAAGGAATTGTCTGTTCTTTGCTGCACAAGAATTGAAACTTGCATCAGTATGCCACGTGAACAAATACATACGATAGTGACTGTTGTGTGGTGTGACACTCTACCAAAGTTGGCACTTGCACCACTTTGCCATGAGCGCCTCCCAACCATCACAGTGCCTTGACAAACCAGTACTGGGACAAGAGGATGCGCAAAGTGACGACAGGGTGTCTTGCAAAAGTAATTTGGTTCTGATGCCTCTTTACACCAATGACACGACGGAGCACCTAGTGCTTTGGGTCTTTCTTGTCTATAGGCAGCATGCTACAAATACACATTTTGCCTGCATGTATGAGTGAATGCTCAGCACTTGCATATACCAGCCAAGCAGTGTGTCATGCACGCCACCGCTGCTAGTCTTGTTACATTGCTCCACAAAACTTGCTGCATGACGTTCACTTTGCACGCTTTTATACTGCAATAGGTGAAGCCAAAAAGGATACGACCACAAGTGGAGTACAGGCCTCTATCTCAAGACGAGTTGCTAGCAGAGGCAGCTCGCACTGAGCTAGACAACCTGAGGGACTTGGAGCAAATGGTGGCCCTGGAAGAGGCTACAAAGAAGAAGGCACTGTACAAGAGGAGCAAGTACTCTGGGCCAATGACGCGCTTTCACTCCAAGAGGGTGGATGACACAGCTCTGGTGAGCATTACCCATGCAATGCTGCCTGCTCCCAGGTATGCATTTGTGCTGCATTGTGTGTTCTGTCAAATTGCAGCCTATGTTCTTATGCGATGTTGCCATTGCATGCAGTTGTATGATGCAACCAGTGTGCTTACAACCAGTACACTCATGATGTCGTGTACATGTTCTTCATGAAGCATGTCTTACATTACATGCACTTGCAGGACTGTAGGTGTGCGTCCTCTACTCTGCACAATCGTTGCAGTTTTCAGCGTGTGGCAATTCTGCTCAGTGCTTATTTCTGCAGACAATGGTGGAAGTAGTGAACATGCTTCCACCGCCTCACATGCTCCCTATGAAGGCACCCAAGCCGCCAGCAAAACTGTTGTGTGCCATCACTGGTCAGCCGGCGCGGTATAGAGACCCAGTGAGCGGGTATGGCTATGCAGACTTAGCAGCATACAAGCTGTTGAAGCAGCGATTGCAGAATGAAAGAAGGGGAGCGACTGGAAAGCGCAACAAGCGGCATCACAATCAGATGGCAAGTACAGCACAACCTGCTCAGCAGGCAAGGTCAGATGCCACTGCAGTTCACCAATCCACCACAGGTGATGCAGCTCACCTGGACGGGACACAGCAGCAGCAGCAGCAGCAGCAGCAGCCTGCTTCAACGCTTGGCATGAAAGCAGTCACAGATGCAACACCTGCAGCCACACCCAGTTCAGGGGCTGTGACAGCTCCTGCTGGCCAAATTGGTGCAGCTGCCAATGGCAATGCATCGTCCAGCGCTCAGGCTGCCACCGCACAAGCAGCTCAGCCTCAACATGACACACTAGCTACCTCAACAGCTGCTGTAATGCCTGTGTCAGGCGCTGTTGCGGCCAGTGCTGCTGCTATGGCCACCCTTGCAAGTCCTGAATCTGGTGGTCCAGATCAAGCGCTTCAACACGACAACAGCAGAGCAAGCGCAGCAAATGCTGCTGGAATGCCAAACGCACAGCTGCTACCTCCTCAGGCGAATAGTGGCCTGCCATCAACTGCTGTGCCACCTTCTACAGCAGCACGGTTGCAGCCAGTAGGCAATTCTGCACCTGGTAAGTGGCTTTCAACTAGGATGTCAATTGCTGCAGTCACACTGTGCATACTAGCATGCAATTCCTTGCCAAATATGGTACCCTATTGATATCCTTGCAAAGGCTGTCAGAGAAGTTGTTGCCTGAGTGGTCTTCACACTGGGTGCATCTCAACCTGGCCACATTCTTTTCTAGGGTGTGTATGTTCCAGCATAACTGTATCTGCTAGATTTCTTGTGACTGCCAGCTTTTTGTATTGGCATTTGCAGTCAACTTAAGGTTTGCAGTGTGTTGTGCAGGGCTGGCAGTCAATAGCCCTCAAGTACAGAATGCACCTGCCACCGGCAATGCGTTACTTCAAAAATCTGATCATGGGGTGCAGCCCATGGAAATGTAAATGGCATTGCTAGCAAAGGACGAAACAGCAGGTGCGGTTGCACATGCAGTTTTGTGGCTTTGCCGCTTGCTTGTGTAGTAATACACTGACTATAGTAGGCTCAGCTCGCTCTCCAGATCACTATGCCTCATTGGGGTGCTTGTATGCCAGGGATGTTTTGGGTACAGCAGCGATAGGCTCAAGATAGATCTGCCCAAGGACCTGGGTGAAGAGTCAATCTTTTACTGCGCAAATGTTGAGTACAGACCATAGTCGATTGTGTCAGATACAGATACTGTGTCTCGGTGTATCAGCAGCTCAGGCGGGCGTGGCCATGCTCTTCCTGTCTACTCAGAGTGTTCCATTAGTGTGCTTGCAAAGGCGCAAGACATTTGAAGACCTAGCCGAAACAAGAGGGATTCATTTTGTACAATCGCATTGCTTCACCAAACGAGATGTAAATGAGTATGTATGACAGACCAACTTTCTGCTGATTGCTGCTCTTACAGCAGCAATCTCGGGCTGCCTGCTAAACTGTGCTGTCAGATTTACATCAATTCGGTCAAGCCATTCATGAACACTTTAGCACAGTATGTTTGCTGTACATATGAGTAAGCTGACGCTGCCTTTACTACCCCGCTGCAGTTTAGTAACCGCAATAGTCAGGCCTCAGCGGCCTCTCGAGTACACTATAAATAGGTCACAATCCTGTTGATTGAACACTGTTCGCTAAGTCCTCCGCATGTAAATACAACCGCTGTGTCACCAAACAAGTCTTGCACAGTCTTGTTTAGCAGGTTATGGGCCCACTCACGTCGTTGTGAGCGGAGTCGTGCGGACGGGCAGATCATCACGATCATCAGTGCGACGCGAGCGTCGTGACTAGTGTCTCAAGGTGCTAACTGCTGGCAGCAGGCGAAGCAAACGCAGACAGATGGCTTCAGAAAGCCGCATCGTGATCGAGAAGCTGGACACCGACAACTATGGCATTTGGCGACAGCGTATGAAGGCGCTGCTACTCAGCAAGGAGTTGTGGGGCGTCATCGACGGCGACGACAGCGAGGACAAGAAGAAGTCAAACCAAGTCATGGGACTACTCCTTCTTCATGTGTCGGACTTCCATCTGGGCCTGGCAGACGAGGTTGCCACGGCGAAAGGCTTGTGGGACAAGCTGGAGTCTACTTTCAAGGCAAAGTACAACGCGCGCCGTCTTCTCCTCAGACAGCAGCTCAACACACT
>BDIU01000474.1:0-42165 GCA_002118135.1 Trebouxia sp. TZW2008
GTGGGAAACAGGTACCCAAGCCTGTCACGCCGTCATGTCTTTGCCCCCATTGCCCCCCTTGCCCCCCCCCCCCACCCCTACCCCCCAAAATCAAGCGTAACACTAGCCCAGGAGCCTTGCAAAATTGCTCAGGGTTTAGTCAGGCTGAAGTTGCTTTTCATGATCACCATTCATTGCTGTACATTCTTGCATGTCTGTGAACCAAGCTGTATCTGCAGCATGGTATGCCTTGCACACCATTAGCCCTGCAGCAGGTTAGTGCATCAATGCAATGGTACACCTGCTTGCATGATAAAACATTCCTGCAGACCTATATGACTTACATAGGGTCAGCAGCTGTGCTTGACGATGTATTTTAGATATCTCTGCTGCTTTGGGACTACCTGATACCATGCAGGAGAATGTGTCATCTCAGTATGCACAAATATTGCCTCCTGAAACAGCCACTGCCAGTCTCTTTGCCAGGCACACCTCAGACAGTCTTGCCGCTCTGGCTTCTTCCAAGCCAACACTGCACTCAGCCCTGCAGCACAGCAAACAGCAGAAGCACAAAGGTGCAGCAGCTGCTGCACCCAGGCCTGGCACAGCCCACAGAAACAGCTTGACACAGATCAGCATGAACTTGCCAGAGGCTCCTGCTGCATTCAGACACATGCCACAGATTTCACAAAGCTATGGGCAGCTCAGTAAATTGCTGAAGTCAGATGGTGATGGACACCACGCATCAGCTCCTTTCAGCAGGAGCGTTTCTTTGTCAAGCAGCAGGCGATCATCACTGTTTGCAAGGCAGGCTGATGTAGCTGTAACAACACTGCTGCCAGAGTCACCTAGAAGCAGGCTGAGCGTGCAGCATGGTGGGTCGCCGGGTCATCAGCTGTCTCAAGGCAGTCAAGCCACCATGCAGCATGGTATATTGTCAAATCACCAGCTGCCTCAAGGCAGTCAAGCCAACATTGCATCCACAGGAGTCATCTTGCCGACTGCAGAGGCTAGGGATGAGGCTGGACGGCCTCTGCAAGCAGCCCCTGGGACTGAGGGGCTGTTTGGAGGTGCCCTGTTGGATGGTGGCCCTCCACGCCTTGCTGCTTCAGGCTCAGGCCTGGTTGCAGCTACACAGGGTCCTGCTGAGATTGTGGATGGAGTTCCCATCATGCAAAGTGGTACTATGCATCATTGTGGTAGCACAGATGCCATGGCGTCTGAGAATGCTGTCAAGCTGCCCTTGCGCCCGTCAGACTTTTCATGGTAACTGCTGTTAAAAAGATCACACTTCTTGAGGTGTCATTTTGCTGCCTGTTGGACCTGTCGGTGCATGTTGAAGAAGGGCTCGCAGGCAGATCATAAACCCTCCCCTTTCAACTCATGGGGTACAGGGTACAAGAAACTACCCATTACCCCTTGACCAGCACTTGCAGGGCACGTGTTCATTGCCTATTCGGGGCACACAATGTAATACCTGCTTGCTTCCTGGCAAGGCAGACAACAGTGCTTTCTCAAGCAACTTTTGTTGCCATTTCTCAGCAGTTATGCGGCAGACAAGCATGACGACACACATTGTTCTCATATAGGAAGCTGTGTAAACTTGCGGGAAATTTGGCACTCTAGAGGCAGATGCCTTCTTCCTTACAATGCAGAAAGAACAGCTCTAGCCAATGCCTTGTCGCCACTCTTGTGTTGCCACTTTCACGCAGGGAGTTGCATCGCTTGAGGGAGGCCTGGCAGTCCAGAGGCAGCCGCCTGCTTCCAGCCAATGCAGACAGAGGTGTGGTGTCAGGCGCCCATGATGAAAGCTCACTAGAGACTGAAGGCAACAGCCCCTCAGGGCGAAGCTGTAGCCCCCGCTCCAGGGTTGCGAAAGGTGCAGGCTTGTCCTTGTCTATTGCTGCCATGTGCTGTATTCATGCAATGTGCATAAATGGCTTTTTCTCTGAGCTGTCTTATTGCTGACACCTGCAATGAGAAGCGATATAGGCTATATGATCATGCAAGCCTTGCAGCCTGTGTGCATCAGAGACTTTGTGAAGTCCTCTGTCCAGACTCCAGAAATGTTGCGTGCATGGCACCACATCTGAGAGCAGAAATTTACTCAACAAGGCTCTGTGCTGGCGCTGTCATACCTGTGCGGCCTTCAAAAGTCCACCAAAGCAGGCAGAGAGCAGCCGCACAGCCCAGCTACTGCAGCTTGATGTAGAAGCCAGGTGAAAACTAGCTGTGTGCTGACATTGTCACGGCTGCTGCAGCATTCAGAAGTCCTCCAAAGGCAGGCAGAGAGCAGCTCTGCAGTCCAAATGGCCCAAAAGGCGCCGTCAAACTCAGTTCTGCGAGAGCGCTCATGCCAGGAGGCAAAGCTTTGGGTGCTGGTGCACTCTTTGACGCTGCAGAACGGTCTGTTGTTGCAACCCTGAGCAACCAAGCATCTTCATTGGTGCCACATGGGGCTCATGACTGTATGCCTGCCACAGAAGGTAATGCTTTTCTCCTGAAGCATCCTGTCTCTGCAGAGTCTTGTTTCTGACCTCAGACCGTCAATGACATGGCAGCATAACAGCTGAACAGATCCGCTGGTTGGTCTGCCTGATCTGCTGGTTCTGTTGGTCCCACACAGATTGGTGCAGTAGATGAGCGTACTGCTGGCAACTGCATACTGAGCATCTCACGCATGGCAGCAGGAGGCAAAACGTGGCATGTCCAACGAGATTTTGGTCCCGGCAACGCATGTTCTGAAGCGTCTCTGTTAGCTTGCGCGGCTTGATCTTTAAAGAAGCAAACTGCATGCACAATCACTGCAGACCCGATCCATCATCAGGCAAGATAGCACCTTACTTGCAACAAAGGGCAAAAGCAGAGTTGGGCAAATCAATGACGCAGAAAACGACAATAGATGAAGCATTGCTGCTTTAGGTGTTGCACAAGTTTCAATATCAGACTTGCTGGCAGATGTGCGGCCCCTCTAGGCAGCACGGGAAGAGCCCCAGAGCTGCATGCAGTAAGCTTGACACAACACACGGTAAAAGTGTATGCACAAAGTTATAGCGTTGCTGCTTCAGGTGCTGCAAAAGCCTCAATTGCAGACCTGCTGGCAGATGTGCGGCGCCTCAAGGCAGCAGGGGACAGCATCAGGGCTGTACGCAGCAGGCCTGCTACAGCTGCCTCACAAGGCAGGGCAGTTGCAGCACACCCCAGGACAGATCCGTCAGGCAAGCAGTTTTAACGGACGCGTAGTAAATTTGCCCGTCTGGCACGTATGTGTTATATTGGCGGTCGTGTACCTGAAGTTTGTACGTAGCAAGCCTGTCACAGTTGTTCTATAAGGCCGGGCAGCTGCAGCACACCTCAGGGCAACTTTGTTGGGCAACAGGTTCTGATGCTTCTGGCACAATACCCGATGCGTAACATATAAGTTGCATAAAGCGTTTGATAAGAGCAATGTGTATTGCGCTCCCTTTGGTCTTTAGCAGACTTCGCAATCTGGGACATACATGTTTTGTGAGTTGTTGTGTAGCTGAAGTGTGTACATCGCTCTTGTGTATCTACAAACTCTGTTGCCCCTGTTTCTGTTGCTGCTGTGTTTGAACATAGACATTGCATTGCCAGCTGATCTGATGTGCCTGGCATGCAGATGACAAGCAGGACAACAGCCAAGCCTTGGTGGCTGTCCATTCTAGGGGCAGAGAGGCTGATAGCTACAGCTCTTCTGAGTGCGCTTCTGAGCTAGCATCAGACTACTCTGCAAGCTCTGGGGATGAGCGCTCTCAAAGCAGCAGCTTGAGTACAGAAGCAAGTCCTGTAAGGTGCGTGGATCTTGCTGGGTTTTCCATCTAGACGCAAGTGCAGATGACTAAAGGGCTGACTCTGTTTGCCAACTTCATTCCTGCAGCGCAGCATTGAAGTGCAAGAGCATCAGCTCCAGTACATGACACAAATTGGCCAAGGTGTGCCAGGTTAGAATGCAGCTCTAACTTTCAGCAAATAAAATGAATCATTGTGCATCATGCAATTGCTGTGATGCAATTCAAGTTGTGCACATCTGGCCGGTGCTGGGAGGACCTTAGACGACAACAAATACATTAGCGCTCGCCTAGTCTTATCACCACCATCACACAACATCCCAAAGCCTGCACCTTGTACGTCCGCTGCTTACACAAGATATTGACATGCGTATCAGAGTCAGTGCCTGCATGTCTGCAACCCTCCAGAATCAGCTAGACCCTCTTGTAACCTGTGCCTGACCTCACAAACATCATGCCTTCCTGTACACAGGCATAAACATTGGAAGCGAGCCCACACAGCATTCCCTGCACCACAGCCAGACCCTGCTCAAGGCTACAGCAGTAGCCCAGGCAGTCAGGGCCTCAGATGCAGTGATGCCACCGTGGATGCTCAGCTAGCCACTAGGGCTGGTGGTAGTCCCCTCAGAGAAGCACAACACTGTTGGCATCAAGGCACTGATCATGGCAACAGTCACAGCGCGGACACTACCCTAAGGGGCTCACAGGGGGGTACCAGGGGGGCTGCTGTCAGGCGGCGGCTGCACACTGACACCAGGCTTAGTCATGCCAGAACTGCTACCTGCAAGCAGTCTCTGAAGGGCAGTAGGCAAAGGAGATCACAGACAGGAAGGAGGACTATGGCTGGCTACAATGGGATGAGCAGTCACATTGCACGTCGTGCCAAACTCGGCAAGGGCAGCTTGGAGCAGCCCTCAAGGGCCATTGCAACAGCCCCTAGGGGCTCTCTGGTCAGGGATGAGTCATATCATGCACAGCAGCCAGGGCGACGCACAGCAGCAGGCATTGCTGCCAGACCCACGGCAAGGAAGTTGCCAACTGGTGCAACAGCCAAGCATTCAACTTCTGGGCCCGCACTCACTGTGCATGCAATGACACACATGGAAAGGCTCACACGGGACCTGAGGAAAGGCAGGCAACCGGGGGGTGGCTTGGTACCTGTGAAACATGGTGGGGATAAGCAGATAGCTGAGCAGCAATGGCAGGCATACCTCAAAGATGCGTGGCAGAAGGTGCAGTCTCAACGGGGCAGTGAACAGGCAAGCAACTGAATGCATGCATGGCGCAAGTTTCCTGTTGATGGTGTGGTCAGATTTCTTTGCATTGGGGCACTCATGCCACAAAAAGGAATTGGTTCTGCATGAAGTGCTGTGGGAGTCTTGTCTGATTCAGTCTGCAGTGGTGCTGTTAAGAAGTAGTTAGACAGCTCAGTGAGTGATGTCCGAGGTCACACTAGTCACAGCATACCTGCAACAACTGGCTTTCCATATGCAAAAGATTGCATACACCACAACATAAATTCTTTCGATGCCAAGACCAGCAGTGCACGACCTGTTGCAAATGCGTAGGACTTGTAAACTCTCTTTGTAACGACCGCTTTGCATACCATCAAACTTGTCCTTACATCAAATTGTCCTTACTCAGAGTGACCACTGCAGTCAGAATGCAGTGATTGGCTACCAATGGCGTGGTCCTTACATCAAGATTGTCCTTACATCGAGTGTCCTTACAACAAGACTTTACTGTACCACTTCAAATAGGTCCTAACCATTGCATGATACCAGTGAGGTCTGTCATGATGCCTACAAATGCAAAATTTGATGTGCTTGCCTTACAAGAAAACCATCAGCAGCATTGGACTGCTTTGCTGCAGGGCATCAAGGGTGTGGCAGGCGCCAATGGTCAGCCTAGGGCTGTTGCCCTGAAAGCTGCCCTAGCCAGAAGCCCGACAAGCTCTGGAGACAAGCAGGCCCAGCATGGCAGGTGCACACATCTCTTCTGCCATTGAGCATCATCATCATCATCATTCTCGTACTTGCTAGTGAGGTCCCATGTCCCTTTGAGGTAAATACAGAAGCAGAGAGTGCCTTCAGATGTTGTTTGTCCAGAGCTGTGTTCATATCAACACAAGATAACCCTCAGTTCACTAAGATCTGCCATTATACATGTGACAAAGCATGCAGCAATGAGACTACAGCTTCTGCACAGCTCGCATGTTCAGCTCGGAGATGTCAACAGCCACTGTGTAAGAGATTGACAATCTCAACAAAGAGAAGCAGGAGCAGCCAGGCTTTGTGAGCTCATCCTTCAGTCATGTGACCTGACCATGTTGCCTGCATTCTCTGCTTGCTGAGTTGCTGTCCCAGCCGAATGCTTGGCTCATTGTCCTGACCGAGCAAACAGCTCTGAGCCTCACACTTCTGTGTCCCATCTGCAGGCACAGCAGCAAATCAGGAGCATACCCGGGCGTCCTTCCACTCTGCGCAGCTACCCCATGCAGCAGTGCATGCACAGCGCCAGGCACAGTCACAGATGCACGCACTCCCAAAAGTGCTGCCACCCATCAGCACCAGGCATGCAACATGACGCTATCTTCGATCAGATCAGAATCGACTGTCTCTAGCTGCTCTGAGTATGACTCAGACTGCATGTCAGAGTCTGAAGCAGATTACAGCAGCTGTAGATTGAACTCAAAACCAGGATACAGCAGCTGTGACTTGAACCCAAGACCTCTGGCAGATGCAGAGCGCACACAGCAGATGATCAAAGCTGCACATGAGGTGTACAGCGGTGAATTGAACCCAGGACCCCTGTCAGATGTACAACGGAACCAGCAGATGGTCAAAGCTGTAATAGCAGATGCACAGCAGGTAGGAGGATTGAGCTCATCACAGCATTCCAGGAATGCACAACAGCTAGCACCAATGCAGTTGACTTGCAGTTCAAACAATAATGACCCAACAGCTGCAACATTCTCGCTGCCAGCTGTGGATGATGCGCTGCTGCATTCTGGTGCTTTGCTTGAGCTGCCAAACGCTGAGCTGACAAACGCTGAGCTGAGTTTGCCAGTGAGTGAGTCATCGTCAGCAGTAGACGCAGTGACAACACATGAGCTGACTGCGCAGCACATCAGGGAGCGTTACCCTCATCTGTTCAGTGAGGCGGTTGACACTGCCTCAGCGCTTGCACCAACTCTGCAACATCAAAGTGACACCCCACAAGCAGACTCAGACTTCACCCCTGTGGGTTATGCACATCCCATGGAAGGCCACAGGCAGCCAGACATGCTTGTGGCGGATCAGACTCACAGCGCTGAAGCTCTGCCAACAATACTCAACAAGCAAGCAGCGCCTACATTCAAAGGTGACACAGCAGCTGCTGCCATGACAGCCGCCTTTGTGACTCCTCATACCGAGGCAGGAGCAAGCTGCCTGGATGCCCTTCCTGTGTCCTTGCTCAGTGCAGTTGGTACAGCAGCCTTGGATTGCACAATGGATGCTGATGTCACAACTGGTCAGCATGCTCAGCAAGCACCCAGTGCAGCAGTGGCCAGGGCAGGGCCGGGCGGGGCTGCCCTGACTGGGGCAAGGCTGGACCAGAATCCCCTGACAAGGGGCAGTCCGCAGCATAAGCGCTATGACAGTAGGGCAGGGCTCAGTGGGAGTGTCATGGCAAGGGCAGGGCTGAGGGCAAATGCCCTGAGCAGGGCAGGGCTGGGCAGGTATGCCCTTGCAAGGGGCAGTGGCCAGCACAAGCCCCATGACAGTGCTCTGCGGCGGCTGTTGCAGGCCACAAGAGCAGACTTAGCAGAAGAAGCTGAAGCAAACACAACAGGTACAGCCCAACTATGAAAGGCAAAGGAGAAAACGGAAGGCATGCTGTCCAAGGAGGTATTCTGATTTGGGTATGTCTAAAGCCATGGCCTGTAGCAGTATCTTGGTCTGCAACAGCCCATTGGCAGCTGCTGTAGCTGTGACTTGTCAAGATAATGTGGCTTGACTGATGCTGGCTTGCTTGCAAGATGGTAAGTGGCCTTTGAGAGCGCTTTTGTGACATTTGTCAGAGGTTCTGCTTGCAACTTATAGCCTTAAGCAAGAACTGGTATTGCACATGCAACAACGATGAGACTTCCACTTGCACAGATACGCAAGACCTACAGTCTCATCAAATTTCCAATGGTACCATTTGAGTGCACGTCCCTGACATATAAATGAATGTTAGCATGCACCTTGCTTGCACAAAAGTAGCAGTGTGTCTGGTGAGTATAGTGTTTCAACTCTTTAACATTCCAGCTGTGAGCACTCAGCTGACAGGCCAATATGCACAATTATCAAGGACTGTCTGCAAGCTGACTGACTAGTCGAGAGAACCAAGTTCAGCGTTCCCAATATCCCTAATATTCTTGCAGCTGATGGCATCATGCTTGCTTTCCTGCCTCCCCCCTGCCCTGGTCCCCCTACCCCTCCAGTCCTTGAACCTGNNAACCTGCCCCCCCCCCCCCCAAACCCTCCCCCCCCACATAGCTCTGGGACTGCTGCTCACATGGCTCAACTCATGACCCTGCAGCCGCAACAGCTCTTGTGATTTGGTGCAATGCCTGCGACGTAACAAAAACTGCTGCTGCTGCAGGTCCCCATTTTATGGCTGATTTCAATGCTAAGGCTCAAATTGACACCGCTGCAGCTGGCAACAGCTCTCTTGATGCCAACACAAACAACAGCGTAGCTGCTACTGATGGCGCCCAAAGAGCAGCACAGCTCAGGAACGAAGACTTGATGCTTGATGTCACACAAGCCAGCAATGCAGATTTAGGGCGTCGTGTCACAGATGCTCAGATCAGCAATATAGGCTTAGAATCTGATGTGACAGACACTCAGATCAGCAACGCAAGCTTAAAGCCTGATGACACAGAGACTCAGATCAGCAACGCAAGCTTAGAGCCCGATCTCACAGAGACTCAGATCAGCAACACAGACCAAGCGGCTGATGTCACACAGGCTCAGATCAGCAGCACAGACCCAGCGGCTGATCTCACAGAGAACCAGATCAGCAATCAAGGACTGGCGCTTGGTGTCACACAGACTCAGATCAGCAATATATGCTCAGAGTCTGTGATCCCAGAGGCTCACATGAACAACACAGACCCAGCAGCTCATGTCACAGGGGCTCAGATCAGCAACAAAAGCCTGGCGCCTGATGTCACAGAGACTCAGACACGCAAACCAGGTCTGGCGCTTGATGTCACATAGGCTGAAATCAGCAATGCAGGCTTAGAGCCTGATATCGCTGCACCTCAGGGCAAGCTTTGTTGTTATCCGGCTGTCCTCAATGCCAGTCAAGCACAGCAGTGCTGCAAGGACAGCCAGAAGGTGTAGTTTGATTGTGTGAAGGCCAGTGGCTGGTTGTGTACAGCAGCAGCTCAAGAGTCTGTACATTAGCAGCTGGGGATTCTGTGCAGCATCAAGCGATGGTGTTTGCACAGTAATAGCTGTGGATTCGGTACAGCAACATCTATCAACTCTGTACAGCAGCAAGCAATGGTATCTGTACCGCAGCAACTCTAATTTCTGTCCAGCAGCAGGTCTGAAGTCTCTGCTGTGGCAGCTTGGGACTCCATACAGCAGCAAGCACTGACTTTTGTACAGCAGCAGCTCTGGATGTTGTATAGTGCCGACTGTGGATCCTGTACAGCAGCAAGTCAGCGTCTCTGCACAGCAGCAGTTGCAGATTCTGTACAGCAGTGACTGTGCATCCTGACTCTGCCAGAGCAGCAAAGAGTCTGAATACACGCAAGGGTGAGTACATTTGCTGCCTACTTGCCAGACACTCGCAAAGGCCACCCTTGACAGTGCATGATGGACAGCTGACTCAAGCCTGCAATGCTGCCTTGTAACTTGCCAGGATCATGCACACAAGACGAGAACTGTGACAGGCACAACTCAATCTGATAGCTTGCGTTCTATGGAAAATCCATTGAACAGCCTGCTGCTGTTGTTGTCTTGTTTATAGCTGCTGACAGTTGCCTTGCAGCAATGCATACGCTCTGCATGCATGTCAATTGCAAGTGTCCTGTCAGACCTATGCTAGCGCTTCTGTCTGGTTGGAACAGGTCCAACTGGTGCGCGTTGCAATTGTGAGACTTTGCAAACGAGAGGCATTTGCGCTCGTCTGCATTAGATGTCGTCCTGCTCGATTTGTATGATCTACTTTGCAGGCTGGCTGTGACTTGATGTCTCTGAAAATGAACACTGGAGCCCCAGCCTAATTATCATTGATGCAAAGAATCCTGCATCTGATGCTGTGAACGCCGTTGAACATAACGACAACAGACATCAAGTTTGTGGCATTGATGTTTGTTGAATTGCTGGATGCCAATATATGCTCAAGGCTTGCAGCATAGTTGCTTGTACAAGCTGCTGCTGACATGGTATCTAGCATCAGATGACGTAGCTTAAAGAGAGCCATCATGGCGACTGTTCGGTGTGACGTCAGCATTAGATGCATTCTGTGGATCCATTCATCACCATCTAGAGCAGCTAGCTGCATACCAGCTTGCATCCATAATATCATAGCAAAAGCGCCATCCATCAAATAGAAAAAACAAGTGCTGTCATCAGGTTCAACTGGGACCAGGGTCATCCTTGAGGGCTATTGAACCTCTACCAAACTTTGAAATGGCAGTAAGCGAGGGAAAAAACAGGGCTTGCCTTTTGCTTGAAGGATTGAATGTGCCAACTGCACGACGCTTTGCAATCAGCGTCAATAGTATAGTAGCAAAAACATAATGCTTCAACATAGCACAGACAAGAGCAGCCATCGCTCTTGATCAATTGCAAAATGAGAATCATTCGCAGTAAACTGTATCAAATTGCAGTAAGCGAGGACAAAACAGAGCATTTGTTTGCTTCAGGAACTAAACGTACACCTGCGCCTATACAGGTGAGTTGAGACAACGCTCATGCCAGCAACTCCTGTTGACTGTTTGCAACTGCTGGCAACATGCCAGGCTGACGAGACTGCCATGTCTGTAGCCAGCTGCTCTAAAAATCACTATATGCACCAAGAAGAGATTGTGCCTTTGAGAAGCGCCTCGCAAAATGGTCATCAGAACAGTGACATAGGCAACTTGCAACCTCTCTGGCATGTGAAAAGCTAACAGCTTGCATGGATTTCAGGCGTTGTAGATAGTCCCAGCGAGGTGCAAGTCGAGCAGATAACTAGGCCATCAATAGATGAGGTTCTGCAACAAAAACGTCAGGAGTCAGCTGCAACACACAGGTCAGAAATTGCCACTTCTCTGTGTGCAGCTTTGATGTAAAGTTGCATGTCAACAAGGCAGGCTGCTTTATGCAGAGCTCCCTCACTTGAAGGAGGCTGAAGCCAAGCTTAAGGCTTTGAAGGGCATCGACGGTGAAGGATGTGGTTGCTACTTTGAGCCTTTTCATCGAGCGTCCCAGCTCAGCAGCTCCCCACGAACTCCTTTCTTAGAACTCTGAGTTATTCAGGATTCTGTAGGCTTTTACTGGGGAGCTGGGCGTTACTTCTACTACATCAACCATAACTATAATCTGATTTAAATAAGGAAAAATGGTATGGGAACTTCGAGGGATGGGAACGGGCCGAAGCAGGGGTAGCAGTGTGTATATATGTAGGGTTTGGGACCTGGACAGATTTTCCCCTGCTTGCAGGTTCATAAAACCTAGCATGGGGAGCTGCAGGGTTATGTGAGGCTCTCTCCCTGCTTAGTCATGCACGCACCATGACACATCATGACATAACACTGTAAAACCTTAGTAATCACAGAATGTCAGTGGTCAGTGTTGTTTATATATATATACGACTTCGGCATAAAATTTCCTAACATTTTCCTGACAGAGATTTCGCCCCAATACAAATCGCACCAAGTCAAGGTTTCCGCACACACCTCCAACATTGGTGCAAGCTTTCAAATTTGATTTGCGCAAAGCCTGCAATTGAGTTAAACTTTGAGCCAGCCTGTCACCTGGCGTAAGCATCGGGCTCTCAAAGCACGTAAAACTGTTCATTGTTCCTGTATTTGAAGAACGTAGCAACGACACATTTCTGCTTCTTCACGATTTCAAACCAGCACAAATGACCCTTGATTCTCTAGTGACAGACAGTACGCTGCCAGCGAGTATGCAGTTGCGCTCAAGTGGGTCAGTGTCATGTACAGGTGCTTCTCAGCGCTGCAAGTGTGCTATCACAAACTCAGACTTGACAGACGAACCAAGCATGTTGTAAATCACAACCACCATTGCGTAGACCTCATCCAAAGGCAACAGAAGACCAAGGGGATGCAACAGGGCGTCTAAATTACATCACCACCAGCCCTCATGTGCCTTGACTCTGCTGTCTCCATTCAACACCAGCCGCTCATGTTCACTCCAATGCACTTCCGTCTGCAGGCATGCATTTCAATGTCCCTCATTCAGTCTTTTGACAGAACCAGAAAAAAAATAAGAAAAGAAATGTCTATGCCAATATAGGCGCAACAATGCGAGCCTCTGTCTATAGAGGCAGCCCTCTATGGGACATGTGACAGGTCAGAGGCACACCCTTGCTTTGAGAATTGCTCCACAGTGATGACAAGACTCGCTTGCCAAACCACTGAAACGCCTGACCTTGGTTTGTTCAACACAACAGAAGCAGCTGAAGCCAATGCAAGCAGATCACCAAACTGCTGCAAGGATGAGAAACAGAAAACGCAAGAAAAGTCTAAGCCGCCAGGCGACATGATTGAACCTTATGTAAACAGAAGCAACCCAAGACGCTGCATGACACGTGTGCAAAGTACTGTTTTGTCTGACTTCCAACAGTTGAACATCAGATGTCTCTACCGTGACGCTCAAGACCAGCCTGCCTGGCGAGACAGGACTTGAGCCACACACACTTAGCAACATATGCTAGAAATTGTATTTCATTGAAGTTAGAATGCTGCATGACACACGTGCACAGAGGGGCATGCAGGATTTGACAGTCAGCATGAGATGACTCACCTTTGAAAGGTGCTGCAGTATTGTGTCATGGAACTGTAATCCCAGAATTGGCTGACAGACCTCCAATGTGGGCTGCAGCAGAAGCAGCAAAACATCAGCTGTGTTAGGCACAGTAAAATCAGCATGCACAATACTCAATACGCCGTATGTAAGACACATGACACACGACTTTTAGAGTATCAATTTCCGCGGTGCGGAGAGATACGCAACATATTGGCACCAATATGCTATGCATAAGATGCAAGCAAATTAGAATGTCTACCGCTGAAATGGAGAGTATGGCGAGTCACTGGTCAGGCACATTCTAGAGATCTTGTAATGGGACTAACACCAAAAGATCATGCTCTGCACTCAGACAAGGTCAAATGCTGTACAAAAGCAGCAGCAGGTATCTACACTCAAGCATGTGCAACTGCTGCAGCAGCTCAACAACAAGAGTGCTGTATGCAGGCAGCAGCAGACAACTGCACTCAAGCAATGTGTGCAGGATGCTGCAGCAGCTCAAAGAGCCAAGAGTGCTATTGACAGGATGTCTGACCCTCAACAGAAAATGGATGAAGCGCAGCTGATTGCTGGACACAATGACTTTGCTGCGGTCACACATAGGCGTGACTGATAGCTGCAGCTTGGCTTCCTCGTCCCCCTGCAATAAAAATCATCTTCAGTAAAAGCTGTCAATAATCTCTCAATTGCAGTATTCTGTGAGGCTGCTCATCGCTTTGGTGATTGTTCAGGTGAGTTACAGAATGCTCCAAGCATACATAAAACAGTGCAGAAATATGAGTACGGAGTTGGGTGACTGAGTGCGTGAGTGGGACAGGCGGTGGGTGAGTGACTGAGTGAGTGAGTTGAGGAGACAAGACCGCATTAGTGAGCTCTCTTGTAGTCAGCACAGATCGCAGCTGCATATGGTCACTTCAAATGGGCTTCAGCCATAACGACTATCGAACTGTGTTGCCTGTCAAGATCAGCTGCAGGCTTATCAGCTGTCAAGACCAGGCTGTACTGCATGATTAACTACTTATGGAAACAATGCTGAAGCTGTTGTCCAAAAGCACATTTTGCAGGCTTTCGCCTAATGGCACTTGAGCCTACAACTTGAAGCTTGGGATGCATTTGAGCAAGTCCCTGATACACTGGAAGTTTTGTGTGCATACAGTAAGTCTGCTGCCTCCAGACAGTTCTGTCTATTGAGCTTGAGGCACCGATGTTGTCAGTCTGCTTTTTTGCGCTGCCCAGAGTAATATGCCACGCAAAGAAGCAGTCCTGTGAATTATAGACTGCAGTCTGAGGTGCAATGATGATGACAGTGGCATGCTTCTCTGCAACGAGGCGTCAGAGTGCATTCTACTCTTGCAGCAGAGATTCTCACTCAGACACAGAGCTAAGATCTCAAGGTAAGTTTGCTGCAATCTTGATTGCCCATACTGTAGCATCTGATTGCGGTGGAATGTGCCTTTCTCTGCTGCTGTCTGTCTGGATGACATATATGGGTGAATTGCAATGCATCCCTCCCAGGCATGACACTTTGCAGCCGCTAGAGCTAGCAGGAAGTATACAAAGATTTGTGAACAACTGCCTACATGTGATGACCCCTTGCAGACAAGCTGTGCTGCATGAGTAGCATCATGCATCCAAGCCCACTATGACAGTTATAATGTATGGGCTCAGTGATGCAACAATGATCATGACAAGACAAGCCTGTGCCACTCACAGCTGGCAGCAGCAATGCAGTACGTCGCTGATTTTCAGTCAAGCTGGGGTTCTGACTGCTGCAGCCCCTCCATCATACGTTTCACAGCTTGCAACATCCTTTCAAGTTCTGACCAACATGGAATCTTGAATGAAGAAACTTCGTGCATCGTGCCATCACAGGTCTTCACCCTGATTGCGTCAGCATGCAATGCAATTCACCCCACAGCAGATGAGCATAAACCAGATTACATATTGCGCAGAGCTCCAGCGCAGCCCATCTGTTGCGAACTTGGAGCAGATGAGTCAACGCACTTGATGCTTAACAGCAGCGGCTCAAAGGAATTGCGCAGGTCTGCCGCATGTCCAACACAATCTCCATCTTGACACACAAGCCAGGCAATTTGCAATGCAGTGGAAAGAACGTGGAGCCCAATTTTGTAAAGAAGATATAGGAGTACATCTGCCCAAGGTTCTTGCAACCTTTGGGGTTTTGAATTCAGAGATCTCACCTGTGACAAAACCTCACAGCAAATGAGCTCTCCTCACTTGATGTTAAATAGCAGCAATTGGCAGGGGTTGCACAGGTCTGCTGTGTACCCAACACACGCCCCATTTTGATGCACAAAGGCAAGCGGTCTTACGATGGGAGCTGTGATGTACTGACTGGTGTACTGAAGCAGTCTCACCTGTCCCAAGAATTGACAGCAGATAAGCTTTCCCCACTTGATGCTAAACAGCAACGGCTTGCAGGGTTTGCACAGGTCCGCCACGTGCAAGACACATCTTCCTCTTGAATCACAGGTCTGCTGGTGCCCACTACAATCTTTACTGCAAGTACAAAGCTAGCAGTCTCACCTGTTCCAAGAACTCACAGCAGATCAGCTCCCCCCACTTAATGCTGAATAGCAGCGGCCGGCAGGGATTGCACAGGTCTGCTGTGTGTAGCACCAGCTGCAGCAGAGTGTCCCTGTCACCATCATCCCATGCTGCTAAATTGGGCTGCTGCTTGCGGCCTGAACTGAAAGCGTCCAGTAGCCTCACATGCTGTGTCATGTCTGTGGCTAAGACTGCGTTCACTATCAGCCGCCTCGCCTGTATCAGAAGAAGTCAGTCATGAGTACAGACTGCAATCTCGTCCTGCCATGTGCCTGCTGGAACATTGAATCAAAGGCGTCCAGCAGCCTCACATGCTGCGTCATGTCTGTGGCTAGCACTGCAATCACTACCAGCTGCCTTGCCTGCATCAGCAAGTCTGATTCTGAGCATGCTTAACGAAGCGTCATTCAAAAAATTGATCACAGGCTGCCAAGTTGGGCTGCTGCTTGCAGCCTGAGCTGAATGCGTCCAGCAGCCCCACCTGCAGAGTCAAGTCTGTCGCTAACACTGCATTCACTATAAGCCGCCGTGCCTGCACCAGCAAGTCTAATTCTGAGCATGCTCCACAAGTAGGCGTCATCCAATATATGGATTACAGGCTGCCCAGTTGGGCTGCTGCTTGCAGCCTGAGCTGAATGTGTCCAGCAGCCTCACATGCTGCATCATGTCTGTGGCTAGCACTGCATTCACTATCAGCTGCCTTGCCTGCATCAGCCATGCGGATTTATTGACATGCTAAAGGAAGTCTGTAGCAACAAACCCAGATGCGGCAAAACATTTGGCAAGTATAAATCTGAAAAGGCTGGGAAATGTAATCGCTTGCATTCTCTACCAAATTGTAGGCAAATAGCACCTGTAGAAGGAGGACTCACAAACCCCTTCCTATGCATCCAACAGCTTCAAGAAAACAATCAAAAGCCGCTTTCAACATCAGCCTGACAAAATCATCTTGAACGTCTGCCTCAGAAAGCCAGCACACTTTACTCTGATTTGGCAGCGTCCCTAAAATGCTGTGATGACATCCGTAGCCTTCCCAATGCTTAGTCCAAACAGGCCTCCCAAAGCTAGATTTGCTGCAATATGTATGTGCAGCTTCTGACTTGCTGCATGTCTGACATTTTGAAATGTTTCCTGTGATTGTTGTTGAATGTCCAGATAACCTCTACTGACGGCTGTGTGCTTTGTGGCCTTGTGGCATCACTGGCCGTGCAACGTCAGCCAGGTCAACAGGTGAATGCTGCAAGTAGATGTAACAAGAGTGACAAGTGCTGGCATCTACCTGCCAAGCAGCAAGCAAGACAGCTGCATGCATTGCAGACCAACTGTACATGACAACACTGCACTGCTACCATCAGCACTCAATGATGCAGGCAACCCAGGTCTACTGTGCTGATGCCTACATGTACAACCAGCAAAAGCAATTTTGGCAAGCCACACGTACCACCATGCCATTGATAATGAGCGGCTCAAACTTTGGGCATTATCTGCATGAAGCTTGCTGATGCAAGACACACTTTACCTAATGCATACGAAATGCATCTCGCATACTGTTCCTGCACAAAGATTATGCTTGGCAATAGAAGTATCATGCGCAGTAACATGCGCATGCTGTTAGGCAAGACGGATGTTGTCACTCTGTGTAGTCAGCAGCTTGGACTGTGGCTATACCTGAATGTACTCAGCTCTGGACAGGCCTGAGAAGATGTTGGTCTCCTCAGACTGCGACACAATCTGGAAGGCGGTGCTGACATGGAAATTCTCGTTCACAGACCTATCATTGTACACGATTGCGTTGGGATGCTGGGTGTTGATCAGGAAGTCATTGGTGTATCCTGGGTGCCCCAAGTCATGCACAGCCGCGGCACAGATCAAGCTGAAGACTTCCAGCTTGCTGAGTGCAACTGCGTTGTTTCCAGCCTTCAGAATGATCATGGCTGCTTGAGCCACGTCTGCTGCATGCACGCTGTTGTGATAGGAGTTGTCCCGCATGTATGTGGCTTCTACTGCCACAAAGAAGTGCTCTGCCCGCTTCCTGTTTATGACCCAGTCTGGCTCCTACAAAACCACACACACATGCCATCAGGACAGTTGTGGCGTATGACTGATCCACGCATGATGAGCCTATCAAATCTGTCTGGTGATGCAGAATGTGCTGAGGTTTTGAGAAGTGCATGAGCAGTGTGGAGGGGCCATCACATAATGTGAACTCCTTAGTTCAAGCACTTCATGCTGTTGGTCCAGGTCATGGGCATCACAGGAATGCATCAGTACTACAGAGGCCTTTTGTACATATTTAGCAGACTCAGTACTCAGTACACAATGCATCGGGGGCTGATGTGCATCGTGTCTGTAGCATGTCTCACGGCTGTGGCATGCATCAAAAGCCTCTGACAATGCTCAAACTTCGCATAGCACCGTGTCACAGCTGTGGAAGGCAGGAGCAGGGACTTATCAGTTGTGTCGCTGATGCTGCTCTTCTGTGCTTGATGCAGGAATGCATGGTGGATGCATACATTCATGGATGCAGCAGTGCATGGATGCAGGAATGTATGGATGCAGGAATACATGGATGCATACATTCATGGATGCAGCAGTGCATGGATGCAGGAATGTATGGAAGCAGGAATGCATGGGTGCATACATTCATGGATGCAGCAGTGCATGGATGCAGGAATGTATGCTGATGATGCTGCATGGAAGCCTGCATGGATGCAGGAACGTAGGATGATGATGCATACCAGCAGGCCCTCGTTCTCCATCAGGGTCATACATACTGTGTACAGAGGCCGCCCCTGTGTCAGTTTGTCAAGCTCAAAGATATTGAACTCCCAGTCCCCAATCTGCAACAGCCTCAGGTCGTGTCACTGTTGGCGACACAGGTCATATGGCAAAGCAGGAAAAGAGCCCTAGGGCTTGTTACATACAGTGTGATTAGTAACTGCTGAGGCTCAATAGACAAGTACTGACAGCATTGGATGTGAAATGCGAGGTGTGTCATACAATGGCTGACAAGCTGCCAGAAAATTTGTGTGATTAAGCTGTGTCACCACAGCTTGCTTCGCTGGGTGTATGTATGCGTATGACAGGTGCTCTATGCTTCACGATGCAAGTAAGCAAGCACCCTGGGGGGTTCACACATACACAATTCTTGAACAGCGTAACTTGCATGCCACAATGCACTGTGCGACGCATCTTTCAAGATGCCAGCATTTGCGTGTTGCCTGTGGGTGCATTTGAGCTGAAATGAGGATCATGCGCACATTTGCGAAGCCATGATTGACACACAGCCGCTGGAATGCTGACAGATGCTTGTGAGAGCTGTATTTGGCCCCGGCTTGATATGTAGCAGTGAAAGTGGAGCCGAACAAATAGTGTGCATCAGCAGACTGCACCTTGGCCAGCAACTCTCTGACTGCTGGGCTAGACTCTGGTGCTGGTCTGGTAAAGCTAAGGTGGCTGAGGTCCCTTGCATTGACCTCTGAGTCTATCAAGTCACGGCCTGCCTGCCGCTTCCTGCTCTGTGACTTGCTGCTGGACCGTAGTGAGCGCTTGCTATGCGTCTGAAGCCAGGAGAAGTTGCACATTTGCAACAGGCAAGTGGCAAGTGAGTGATACACTGAGTGTTGACTTGTCATTTGATTGACTTTCTGCTCAACAATTACCTCGCTGGGATCGCTTGTGCGGTAATTCTCAGGACTGGACTTTCTGTGTCTATCGAACGGCCAGAAGGAGCAGACTACAGAGCGTTTTCGGGTGCCCGGACTTCGCTTGTCTGTGCCCCAGAAACGTGACATACTAGGGGCAGGCGCAAAGACCTTGCCGCATGACCTGACCAGATCAGGCAGCTGCTGCGGCAGGCTTATAACCTTGCGCCCCGCTCGCGTATTACTTAGTCACATAGTCTGCTTACACCGGATGCCATAACGTGTCTGGGAGTGTGCAGACAAGCAGAGTGCACCTGGAGACACTCGTCCTTTGCAACGCTGTCACGGCTGCTGACAAGGTATGGACGCAGGATGTGGTGCAGGCACTTAAGCAGGGTCTATGCACTTGCAGCACACTTCGATGACCATCGCGACTTCCGTTGGTCCTTCTGAGGAATCTGAATTCTTGAGAAGATCATTGACCTGGAGCTTTGCTGTTGTTGACCTCCTTGTGTGAAGTTTCATGGCCAGCGCTTTCGAGAATTCCGGTGGTCAGTGCATCACGCTCATGTCACGCAGTGCTGCTGTGGCATGCCTTGGGGTGTCGTGACATATCGAAGCTACCAGCACGTTTCCAGGTCTTTCTCAAGATCTGTGTACTAAGCTGTTGCGGCATTCTGGCTGACTGAAG
Source organism: Trebouxia sp. TZW2008 (assembly GCA_002118135.1). NCBI lineage: Eukaryota > Viridiplantae > Chlorophyta > Trebouxiophyceae > Trebouxiales > Trebouxiaceae > Trebouxia > Trebouxia sp. TZW2008. The sequence goes on from BDIU01000474.1 coordinate 19,712, forward strand.
GCTCGCAGATGAAGGCACTCACTGCACTTTCCCTGTCATGTGTTCCATTGGATCGCCTACCAAAACACAGCCATGACCATACTGGTCCCAGGTCCCGATGCTTCACAAGGTGTCAAAGCAATTGTACCGTGAAAATATGTCCAGACGACAGTCCAGGCGACCGCCCGTGCAGAAGGCAGGTAATTCGATGCCTAGACAGTCATCAAAGAAGCCGCCCCTATTACTGTGCTAGGTGCCACCTTTCAGGCTTGTTCTCCTGATCTGCAGGTTTTGCAGAGTGGAGCAGCTGCTCTGATGATGCACATGACATCTTCAGCCAACGCCTGTGCAGCAGCAGCAACGGCTAGCAGCAGCACGCAGCAGGCCACCAGCCAATATGACAGCTACGCAGGTGGGCCTGCCGTTTTTAGCACTGCCACAAGAGTTTGTCCAGTCATCATGAACTGCACAAGCTGCCCAGCACGCTCTCATAGCTTCTTTGTGCCGCATTCCCAACAGCTGTGACCGCATATGAAAGCTTCTGACTGAGAGCTTGCATGCAGCACAGTATGATCAGCTTGACTCTGGGGCTGCTGCTGAGTTTTTTGGCATCCCAAGGTTGCGGCAAGATCTTGTTGGAGCAGCCCAGGGCCAAGTCCTGGAAGTGGCTATTGGTAAGACTGTTTCCCCTGTGCCTGCCTCCAAAAGAAGAGCAACAACAAGAGAAACAAACACCTTTTCTGCAAATGCTCTAGTTACTGCATATCCTGGCTTTGCATCTGGTGTCATGCATCACGCTTTCACCATTCGTTGCCAGGATTCCCCTGCACTTTACATGCTGCTCACTTCCGTTGCTCAATCAACGTGTTACGCTGCAAGTGACCGAGAGACAAGCCAATCGCATTGCAGGCACAGGAATCAACCTGCCACTATACAACAGACACAGGGTACGGAGCTTGACAGGATTGGACTTGTCTCAAGGGATGCTTCAGCAAGCTCAGAGTAAGCTTGAGCAGGAAGGGCAAGGGTTGCAAGTCAGTCTTCAGCAAGGTGCACGCTACATGTTGCTTGCAACTATCTTGCAGTCATGTTGCTGCCACAGCTGCTGTGTCTGAAGGAATGATGCAGCAAGCTGAAAGCAAGCTCCAGCAAGAAGCACAAGGCCTGCAAAACATTTTGCAGCAAGGTCTGCTCTGCATGTTGCATGCAACCATCCTGCAGTAATGTTGCTGCCTGAGATTCCTGAATGGGAAGGGGGTTGGTGTACACAATGTACACGATGTACACCCCCTTTTATAACCATGACGTAACACTGCAGAAGCTTAGTAATAGCAAATGGTCAGTGGTCAGTGTTGCAAATAAATCTATTTGCAGGTGCTGAACTGTTCATTCCAACTGCACTAGTCAAGATGCTGTTCACTACATTTGTCAGAAGATCATGTTTGTTGCCTTGCTGAATTTACTGACGGCAAGGTACATAGGCGTGGGATCCAATCTGTTTTGCCTCGCAACTTGACACTCCAGCTCAAGTTGCCATAGCCTGCTGGTGTTAAGTCATGTATTGACAGCTGTGAATTCAAGGTCTACAGCTATCAGGACTTAGCAAATGCCAATACAGCTCTCTGTGTAAGCCGTCACTGGCAGCCCTGTAGGGTTTGTGTTGGATTCATCAAGTGTGTCCAGACTCATGTCCATCTGACAGCTGGCTCTTTGTAAGAAGTGCACTGCTGCCTGATGTTTGGTTGACATGGGCCTGACAACACCTCACGATTGCAATGCACAGTCTGCATTTGACTGGCTGTGCTCTCATGATCTGTGAAGCCAATGCACTGAAAGTGTAAAACACCCTCATCACAGTGTAAGTGTGTTTTGTGATGCTGAAATGGCTCTCACGCACGGCACGCGTCCCTCCAAACACAGGCTGAATTGCCCTCCTTCAATCTGCTCTTTGTGTCACAGGCAACATGCAAGCCCTGCTTTTTGGTGCTGATCCTTGAAGAAAGGTCTTGACATGAACAGATACATGTTGTGTGATCCATGCCTGCCTTCTGGTGCCAACACCCTGAAAACAGGCACAAAATAGCTCTTTCACATTGTCTGTTGTGCTTCAGGCAATGTGGAAGCCCTGCCTTTTGGTCCCAACACCTTTGACTGCGTGGTGGACACCTTCAGCCTGTGTGTGTTCCCTGAGCCTCTGAAAGCTTTGAGGGAAATGTCCAGAGTCCTGAAACCAGATGGCAAGCTTCTGCTGCTGGAACACTCACGCAGCAACCAAGCACTGCTTGGCTGGTACCAGGTGTGGCTTAGCATCAAGCTCGATCTCTTCTTTGTATGCTTGACTGTGAACTTTGAGAGTGCACATGCTGCCGTTTGAAGCGCTTGAGTTGAGCCAAGACTTGGAGGTTCTGCTTGTGTGTTGGACACTTGCTTGATGTATCTGTGCAAGGACACCTTCATGGCATTTTGGTCGATTCTGATGCAGATGCACATCTCTGTTCTGATCCACACTGTCCAAGCTGCTGCTTGCATGCAACCCTCACCAACAACCGAAAGTGCTGTGAAAACTAGAACAGAACTTACGCAGGCGACAGGTGAGACCTGCCATGAACACTGCAGCATGCAATTGGCTTTTCGCTTGCCCTGACTGTCACAATTTCGGCTTTGTGCCTCACACTGGCTGACAGTTTGTGGTGATCATGCTGGCGTAGGACATCACAATGCCAGCTGTTGCTGCAATGGGGAAAGGCTGCAGATGGAATCAGAATGTGACAGGCTTGCTCACACAAGCAGGACTCAGGCCAGACAAGCTGCAGTCATCACTGGCTGGCGTGATTACCCTTGTGGAGGCTCACAAGCTATAACAGGCCTGAAGACCTGACACAACACAATGTGATGACGGCGCAAAGTTGAAGTTATAGTGCCACTATATCGCGGTGATACCCCATGTTGCAAGCGAGGATGGTGCATCTGAAAAGCACAACTTTTGACAAGGATCCAGCTTTTTATGCAACATTGTGCGTCGGCCATAAAAACAGCACTCACACAGCCATTGTAAGACATGTGCTGAAGTTGGTGGCTGGTGGCAATTTGACCAGAATGACCAGCAGAAAGCAATGCAACACAGCATCCAGCACGTGTTATGGATGAATTGATTGACAGCCTTGCAGCAGACTCACCTTATGACATTGCACTGCACAGGAGATTGACTTTTGCTCATCCCGATCAGTCGAATTTTGTTGATGACAATCAGGTTAAACAATCTGAAAATTGTTGAGAGAGACCTGCGCTGAAAGTTTGTGAGCTGAAATGGATACACCTAACTTGATTGTGCAAACTGGGGGTCAAAGCCAGGCATGTAACCTGTAAGAGGGGCGGTCAGACATCGATGTTGGCAAATCTGCAGTATGCGCCCAGGAAGCTGCTAGGCACCTCATTCATCCATGTTAGCAACTTCCAGTGCATAGTCATCACGCTCAACAAACTTCTTGTTTTTGGGGTCAACAGCTTGCTGCTGGAAGATGTCACCAAACTGCAAGTCATAGATTTCATCTTCTTCTACAGTCTCCAGCACCAGGTCAGTCTTGGGGTAACCCACACACATGAGCGCAAAGCCCTGATCTTTGAGCTCTTTTGAGATGCCTAGGGCTTCTGGCTGTGACATCGTGCCCTCCTTGACCCTAACAGCACATGCTGTACAGCAGCCCATGCGACACGCATATGGGAGCAACAAACCCTGTTCCTCTGCCTCCCAAAGTACAAACCTGCAGTCAAAAGCCCAAGTGTGCATGCTGAACATATTGACCGCGGCCTTCTTCGTCGCAAACTTCACATCATCGTTGTGTGCGCTGTAGGCTAGATCTAGTGAGAAGCGACAAAAAAGGCATGTGCATGTCGTGAGGTAGAGAGTCTGGCGCACTGTGACACAATAAGGTTTGCAGTGCAGCTTAGTCCATCATCTGCCAGGTTGCCACTGATACCATCCGCCACAACAATTGCCATGCACAGCCAAATGCAATTCAAGATGGCCAGCACCGTCATTGCAGCAAAGCAGGGCCTGTACTGTAGCACTGTGTGATGCTGCACACAAAAATGGAGCTCAGCCTGCTCTCTTTACCTGTCTTCAGGAACCTCGACAACCACTTCCTGATTTGCGTGATGATTGTGTATTTTGACAGTGTGTCGAGTTGCATTGCTGACTGAAGGGCCTTCGCCAGAGCCTATGCCCCACCCATTGCCTTTATGCGCTGATCTGCCACCCTGAACAGGAAGCATGTGATGAACATCAGCAGCTGGATTGCTACAGTGTATGTATGCATGCATAATATGCATTTGCAGCATTCAGAGCATGTATGCATGCATGCAGTGTGCGGTATGCAGCATATATGTACGTATGCATGGATTCAGTAAGCAGGCAATTGAACTGGTGTACTGCTCTGAACAGCATTCATGGTACATGACAGTGCCAATTGCTGCAGATCAGACATACCATGAGCCTAGATCCTGAGTTGAACTCTTCCTCCACCCACAGGTCTACGCAGCCTTCCTGCTCATATGCAGCTCGCCACTCATTGGTAGTCATCTCATGGATGCTTTCATGATCGGAAGGTGATGGACTGCCATTGTCTGTTTGCTCTGATGTACGGTAGAATACAGAGTCCTGCTTGTCGGTTTTGTTTTCCGGAGCCTTGCAATTGCAGGCTCAGGTCAAGGTACTGACTGTGTCAGGGGCGCCATTGGCAAGCTTCAGGCAAGCGAGACCCAGATCATGAGAACGATAACAAAACGCGGAGATGTCGTATGCACCTGCGAAAGTTTGTTGCCCAACGTCAAACCTATTGGGCCGAGGAGATCACCCAAGCCTCCAAATTTCCTAGCTTTTCGTGTTTCTGTGTCTTTCGTAGCCTTGGCTTGAACGCAGCGTGACAATGACCGTGACAGATCGCGCGGCTGGATAGTTTGCGGCAGCGAAGGGCCAAAGCGAGTTGCAAGCATGGAACGTGAAGGCTCTGCAACAAATCGTTACAGAACGCTTCGATCAGCGGCTGTGCAACGATCAAGACTGCGCAACAGTGTTCAGTACAATGGCTACGCGGTCAGCGATGGCGAGAGCATCAACGATGGCAGGGGGACTACTAAAAGTGCGAGTGTGTGTTACGCTGCTGCAGATAAAGTCGCGATTGGTGTGGCGGTTAGCTGCGGCAATGCCTAAGCTGATGCTCCCAATTAGAATCTGTGCAAGGCTGCTTGTAGACAGCATGAAGCAGCAGGGATGCACCAGGTTTGCTTCAATACCTGCAATGGGTCTGCTTTGCAACCATTGCAGCAAGAAGGCATCTGACCAGCTTCGATTTGAACACAGCATCTACTATTAGCTGCTGACAGCAGTAATGGCACCCTTGACCTAGTCAGCCTGGCTAACGATGACACGCAAATACTCCACTCAAATCCTGACATCAAACGGACGATGTATCGCGATACACAGAGGGACGGGGGGGTTTTGGGTCTAAGCTGCCACACAGTTCAGGCTGAGAAGGGTAGTGATGTCACTTTGTCAGTCTGCTACTGTACTTGAAGCGCTGCTTTGGCTTTGGCCTTGACCCCAAGATGACCTCAAATGCAGCCATCCCCTTCTGTTGCGCCTGCTTCTCAATGGTTGTCAGCTCTCCAAAAGCTTGAAAAAGGGCTTTCACAGAGTTTCTGGCATTGCGGGAGCCATGAATTTTGATCCCAATGGAATTGATGCCTGCTAGAGACGCAATGTCACCCAGCAGCGCATTTGCTCTGATGCCGCTGCCTGAGGACAGGGGATACATGCGTAGCTTGCACTTGCCGTATTTGGTGTCGACAGGGTGCAGAATTGTGAAACGCTCATATCTTGGGACAAAGGTCAGGTTGTTGAGCGCTCTCATTGAAGCTTTTCTGATGGCTGCTACCAGCTCTGCTGCCTTGCCTGTGCCATGGCCTAGCAGACCCTGCAGGAAGCACAACATTCAGCGAGCTGCTTGAGGTCGTTGGTGGATACTTGGTCGCATGACTTGTACCCAAGAAAACATTGACTTGCGCTGAGAAGACATGTTGTGCTCTATGTGCTTGCATATGCCTAAACTGTTGCCGCCACACTTCCCACCGCAACAACAAACACGCTGATGCTAGTAGTTTGCTGTCACATACTTGTCAGCACGAGTCACAATCATGTATCTCAGCCAAAATCAGACTACCGTGTGCGCTGTTGTGTATGCCTTCGCTGTTGCAGCGACACTTACTGCATATCATCTGTAAAGCGCCAGCTGATAATCGACGTACTGTCCAGCGTACCTTTCTGTCAATACATTCTGAATAGCAGGGTGCAGCCACGGGTAATATGCATAGACTATAGCACTACAGCCTGCTCAATCACAATGGTTCAAAAGAGCAAACTGCAAAATGGTGCCAGGTGCTGGTTCTGTGTGATCAACTCACATCAACTCTGATGACACAATTGCACAAATTCAGTCCCTGGCGCTATTCCTGCATGTGCACTTATCAATTCGCTTGCATTGCAGGCTGTAGTGAAGTTATCACCTCTGAGATCAGAAGGAGTGCAGCATGTGGCACGAATAATACTTGCAACAAGCAGAAACGCCTAGTTGCCGCGACAGCTCTAGCACTGCCACTGCTATCTCGACATGTCTTGCAACCACACACTTGGATCAGCATTGCTAGAAAGTCTTTCTTGGCAGGCATCAGAGAGCTTGTCTGATGCACACTGACCTCTTGATTGCCGACGACCACCATTGCGCTGAAACTCTGGATACCACCCTTAGGTGATCCCTTGTTTGTGCTGTTGACATCAACCAGCTTCAGGGAGTAATTGTCCTTGGCAGCCTCGATTGCTGCATTTGTCTCCTCCTCTGATCCAAGTGTTGAGCTGCCTGACATCTCACTGTGGGTGAGGAATTGCTGCAGCATGTGCCTGTATGCAAAATTGAACTGTGAGTGAGCAAGCACAATGCTGTGAGCAAGCAGCCATTTTGCTGTGGGTGAGGAGTTGCTGCAGCATGTGCCTGCATGCAAAACCTCAGCTGTGAGTCAGAATTTGCTGCAGCGTGTGCCTGTATGCAAACATTAAGCTGTGAGTAAGATATTGCTGCATTTGTCTCCTCCTCTGATCCAAGTCTTGAAATGCCTGACATTCCACTGTTAGTGAGGAATTGCTGCAGCATGCGCCTGTATGCAGACATTTCGCATTGAGTGAGGAATTGCTGCATTTGTCTCCTCCTCTGATCCAAGTCTTGCCTGACATCTCATTGTGCGTGAGGAATTGCTGCAGCACATGCGTGTGTGCCAACATGCAGCTGTGAGTGAGGAAGTGCTGCAGCATGTGCCTGTGAGCAAACACTTGGCTGTGAGATAGAAGTTGCTGCAGCATGTGCGTGTGCACCAGCATGCAGCTGTCAGTGAGGAACTGCTGCAGCATGTGCCTGCATGCGCAAAACAAAGCTGCTGAGCGAGCAAATGCTGCAGCATGTGCCTGTGTGCAAACCCCTTCTGTGGCAAAGCAGTAGTGGTGCGTCCATTCTGTGCAGTTTTGCTGAGCATGACACAAAAAATCCGTGTACGTCGCATCATGTTGAAGGAAGCTGCACATGCAAGTGTGCAAATGCAGCGACGTCTGTGAGCTTGATTCAAGAGGTCAATCTGAACTTGAGCAGCGAGCATGTTGAGCGCCTGACCTTTGATGCTTTTTGCTTGCTGACTGAATCTTTTGCAGCAATTCATCCTTTTCTGTTTCCACTACTGCTGGCTGATTGGAGGGCTGTGAGTCGTCCTGCGCATCTGGTGATTCTAGATCATCAGCCTCTGCGTCTTCAGAGTCTGAGTCGCTTGAGGATGTGTCAGCTCCAGCTGCTGGGCTTTTGCTGCTCGCTGGTGGACGAGGGTCTGGGCTGAATGAATTGCTGCTTATCTGCCTATAGATTCTGCCAGAACTGGCTGCAAAGCCCTGTGCATTCAGACTCACCCTCAGCCTTGATTCCGCTCTAAAATTACTGAAGGCTCGCAATAGCAGTAGCTTGACAAAGACACACCCTTGACGGCAGGTGCTGAGTGGCTTGCGGGCCAGCGACTCGCAATATGTGGCTTTTCAAGGCTGGCAAAGGTGGCGCCTCAGCCAAGCGTGTGCTGTTGCGGGCAAGATCGCTGAGGGCTCCTGGTTGTTTGTAGAGGAACCGGGATGTGACAGAACTGAGTCGCCTTGCAGAGCGCAGCGGGCTCATCTACAAACGGAGCCAGCGGATGCTTTCGATCGGTATGCAGAGTATCAAGGTTCGCAGCAATGTGGACGTCGAGAGACCAGAAAGCAATGCAGAGCGTGAAGTCAACGCACGAGCAATTGTCAAACTTGTTAAGCCTGCTGTCAAAACCTATTGTGTTTTGGCAAACCCTACAAAAGCAGAGTATGTTCAAACAGCCATCCATGAGCATGCATGCATACTGAACGCAACAATGATGTCCCTTCCTTTCCTTTCCACAAGACAGAACTCTCGACGATTATGCGCTGCAACACGAGTGGCTGCAAACAATCTTTGCATGCATGACAGCGCAGCTATGCTGCCTTCAGTACTGTGATCCACTGAAATTTGAGCCCCTCTCACAGGCCAGACAATTGATCCACGTCGATGCAGCTGAGTTACAAACAGTCAGCGCGCATCATCATCAAATATCCATAGCACAACATCAACAGCATACCTGCCAGCTGGCGGGATCATGCTGGCATCCAGAATTCAAAATTCTCACAGTCAAACGCATGCAGCGTAAGCAGGACGCTGCCTTTGCTGCTCAATGCGAGACACTACCTCACGCTCTATACGGAACAAATGCTCCAAATGCAGTCTAGCAGGTTCATCGTAGCAACCTTGCTGGTGCTAGCCGCTCACTCGTGCCTAGGTCAGGGCGGGCCGAGCGATACTGGCAGCTCTCCGGAAGAGGAAAGTCCGAGCCCTGCTCCAGACGTAGCTTGTAAGTTGCTGACGATGTTGTGCGCGCGTGTGTGAGCTGAGCAGCAAGAGACTGACAGATGCCCTGCTGCGCACAGCTACAGACGTGAACGCGAGCCTGCTGCACTTTCAAGGGAAGCTGCAGGACTTTGGCTCGCATGTCTTTGGTCAGCATACCGCCTGTACAGCCAGCGAGGAGCTCCAATTCTTGGTCGTTACGAACATGACTGTGCCTGTTGAGGAGATATCGCGTTTCACTATCAAGACCTGGCAGGCACCGAACGCCCTCGGCGCCCAAATACAGAATTTGACCTATTTTGATCTTGAAACAGGAAGGGTCGTAACAGCAGACACCGTTTATGACTGGGACAGAGCTTTGACATACTTCAACTACACCCTTCTGCTACCAAATATTGTTGACATGCCAGCATACCAGGAGGCTATGCTACAACTGAACTATACAGTCAGCAACCTGACAACAGGACAGACAACTGCCAGCCGCTCATGTCAATCGCCCATTCCCCAACTGCAAGCTGTCAGCGATTATGTCAACACAGTGCTGACACAGAACCTGTCAGATGTTTCAAACCTCAATGGGGGCTTGAGACCCACAGAGCTCAAATTGCCTGGGGGCTGCATTTCAGAGAGCAGTGTGAATTACGAAGGCGATGTGCTGCAAAGCATCAGGACCGGCAGGACTTCCCAGGTAGGGACGCAGTCTATACAAAGCCATTGCCATGAAACAGCATACAGTTGCACGTTTGCAGTGTACATGGCGCTTGCATACCTCATCAGCAGTGCATCATACCTCGTGCTGCTACAACTGAGCCATTGGCTGCTGTGTGTGGCCCCAATCAAGTTTGTCCTTGTCCATTTTAATCGGTGTTGGTGATTAGACGCAATATGCCTGAGCAACACGTCAGCATTTCAAGCAACTGAAAGCAAGCATGAGCACACCATCAAGGCATCTTCTGTGAGCTTCTGCTGGTTTGCTTGCTTGATCACCTGGCAAAATGTTACACAGACAGCACGTCAGCTAGGCTGCACTGGTGCAAATTTAGATGCGCAGCATCATATGGCCTGCAAATTGAACCAGATTTTTGCTGCTCAACAGGGTGACTGTTGTGCTGCGTGTGAAGCACTCCCAAACTGCAATATCTGGGTCTGGTGCGCCAACTTTGGTGGCTGCAAGTATGGCATCAATGGAACATTCCCTATGTATGGCTGTGACTTGAAGCATCAGGATAACTACACTGACATCAGACAGCTGCCTGTGTCATTCAACAGGGGACCCCCAACTCCCTTTACATCAGGCAGGTTCCCACCGTGATGCACAGATGTACTGTTACTGTGGTGCCTGATGCTCAACTCTCCAGCGTGGGTCAGCATGATGCATTGCACACATCAAATGCCTGTGGTTGTACAACAAGCATGCTTGCTTTGTGACTAGGACATTGTGTGCTGCTGGACACCTGCATGTACGATGCAGCCCAACTGCACTTTCTGCAGGCTCAAGTTTGTCCTGCTCGCAGCGCAAAATCTTGAGCTGTCTCAAGCTTTTGTAGACTGTACACAAGTCAGTTGGACACGTCTGCGTGACATGATGCAAGCTGTATGATAAGGTGCAACTGTTGCCTGTTCAGAATGCTGTGTGTTGCTGCAGGCCGGTATATCAAAACAACGTAGTTGTGCCTAATGGCATCTTCTGGTTTGTGGTGTACATTTTGTTTGCTGCTTGCTATGCTTATGTGTGACCTTGTTGATATGCAACATCCTACGAGGATACATTTTGCTTGTGTTGGTGCATGTGAATGTAGCTATTATTCAAGGCCAATGATGTGACTGCTTCGAGCTGCTGCCAGTTGTAGATGACCATTAGAATCGCAGCCTACAATATCTTGCTTACTCGTTTCAGTACCCAATGTTCACAGCCTGATAGACAGGCATTCAGAAATGGTAGGATGTCCCCTTTTTCTTATGATTGCAAACAACGTATGCAGATTTCGGGCAGTTGCATCATCTGAATGCGACAAGTGCACAGCACGCTTGCAATCTATCAAGCTAAGGATTCGACCTTACAAGGATGGCAAAGATAGCACATGTATAGCATACCTTCTTCTGTCAAGTTCAGCTTGCCACAGTGCATGCAAATTACTCCACAGCTCGAAACGGTTGGTCCATCACATTACAAATTCGGAAGCAAGCAGTCAGAATTTCATCACAAACACCTCCAGAGCTTCACACAAATAAGCCATGCAAAAGCTCTGCACAGTGCAGGAGTCTACACACGTGGCACGCAGCGGTCTCTCAAGCCAAATCAAATTGTACTGCAGCACCACACCTGCCAGCAAGTGCGCATAGAATGTCAAATGTAAAGACACCCCACTACCAGACTTGCAAGTTTGCAAGACAAGGTGACCACTCAGCAAACACTCTAAGCCACTAGGCTCAAGCTCAGTTACTCCAATGCTCAAGTCCCAAAATTCTTTCAGCATGGCTATTTGGAGATGCTGTTGGAGTGACTGCCTGGCCCCTGCTGTGTAACATACTGCACTGCTCTGTCCATTTGAGACGTTGCGCTGCCATTGGCAGCATTGCTACCTTCATTGCTGTTGGCCTTGTCAGGCTTGTTCTGACTGTTGCTGCCGCTCCTGTCAAAGCTGTCTTCTCTATGCAGCTGATGAGCCAGTATGTTTGCCAATGCCAAGCAGTCACAGTGCGCTGGGTAAGCCTCCACAAAGAACAAGGCACACTGCATGCCACGAACACAATTGATCAGCTAAGCAGCAAGTCAGCAATAGCCAATTGGAACATGATCCTCTGAGACGCATACAGCTGCATCTGGATCAACAGTTTACTCATGGCAGGAGTGCTTGGATGTTGCTACAATATGTGATTTTGGCTTTTTTTAGAGCTTACACGTTTGGTAAAAGGCGAGTTGTACCCAGACATATGCAAAGGCAAGTCATGTTGACGCGTAGTCATCTGTTGTCACGTGAGCAATTTCTGCATCTGCTATGCACTTGTGAGACTGAACAAGCAGACCTACGTCTGACTTTGTCCAGTCGCATGTGTGCATGGCAATTGCAGAGTGCACTCATATGCTAGCTGATGCTTGTTGAGCGACACCTCTGGTGTTGGCAGCAGAATCCAAGAGTACATGGTGGACAAATGACTTGACACAGCAGCTGGCAATGCTGACAAGATGAAGTAGTTGATGTTATCTGTGTGAACAGGTAATGCTACATGTAGCGCTCCTTGCAAGGCATGCTGGGCCGAGCGACGGACATCTCTGTGCTGAATGTAGGTCAGACATACACAGCAATAGCAGCTGCAGCAGCGACTTGGAGCTTAACCAAGGGCTGGCAGCATGATTTCTTGCCTGCAGTGGACTCAAGATGCGGTGCATGGTCACAAAGTTCATCTCCATCACGATCCTCTGCTCCTTACGCAGGTTGCACTTGATCTCATCCAGGACACTGCAGCAACATAACCTTGCAGTACGAAACTGCAGATGGCATGTACAGAGCTTTACACGGGCCTAAAGGCCTTCAAAGACAGAGCAATTGCAGCCTTTGCCAATGTCTCGGCAAACAGACACTTTGCATTGGCTGCAAGCGCATCAAAGTCAAAGGTGCTTAGAAATGCGCTTTGGCTGCAAGCACATGAAAGCCAAAGGTACTGGAACATATGGTCTGGTCGGCGCTGCCAAGTTATGTGTCAACATGCTGCAGCATACCTGTTCAGGTCCACGTTCTCCCTGGCCACGGAGTCATAGCCATGGAGGCTCATGCAGTCCAGGCGGCCCTCTAGGGTAGACTTGGCAGTGCTGTCAGGGCAGCGAGGCAGCATCAACGTCATGGCCTACAGTAAAACATCAATTTTGGATCAGCTGATGTCTCACGAATCATCGAACTGCATGCATGTGGATCCAACTCGTGGACCCCATTCGAAGTCTGTGTGAAAGCTATTTGTGGTAAGATGTTTGTTTTCATGCCACCATAAAAGGGTTATTGAAACCCCTTTCAATAACCCCGCTGCATTATGCGTCAAGTTGACAGATTGATGAATCCAGTATCCATTGATGAATCGATTGTGCTCAAGCATATGCTGATTGAGGACCTGGCAGATCAGAAAACCGACTTATTTGACAAACCAAACATATGGCAAGTGTGGTTTGCAGTAGACTGACCTGCATGTTGAGCTCTTGACGCTCTTGGAAGATGCGGCGCAGCTTGTTGAGGTGCTCCTTGCGATTGGCCATCAGCTGCTCACGCTGAGTGTCAGAGAGCTTGAGCGCTTTCAGCACCTCAGCCCACTTGCCACGCTTGATGCTGCACTCTATCTTTGACAGCTGATCCATGTCCCTCACCATCAGCTCCATCACCTGCAATATTCATAAGCCTGTTAATGACATTCCCAGTGAGGCTGTACACAATGTTCTGCACTGCATCCATCTCTTTCTGCATTGTTGGTGAGCATGCAATGACATTACCCATCAGACTGCACTCACATTTTGTAACTTGTCTGTGTTTTTAACATACAGCAACACAACTTGAATTTGAAAGCACATCATTGATGCCAACATATCAACAATCACGGCTTGTCAATTCTGGCTGAAAGCGATGCTTTGCTTTTGCCCACTGCTTCAGCAAATGCTCAGCTACCAAGCACCATGACAGACCAAAGTCATGATGATGGCACTTGCCATGCAAAAGACAGACAACAAAAGCAATGACGGACGGAAGGCAAGACAAGCAGGGGCTGTTCCAAGCAGGCTACCTTGACGCCCTCAGCCCGCATGGCCTTGCTGCAAGGTGCTGTAGCTCTGGACAGCCTGATCAAGACAATCTGAAGCCATGATGTGGGCATTCAAGCGCAACGGCAAAGCCATGATTGACAGCAAGCGCTCATGAGCAAGACAGAGCAGGGGCTGTGTGAGTAGGCTACCTTGACGCCCTCAGCGCGCATGGCCTTGCTACAGGTGCTGCAGCTCTGAGCAACCATCTTGGCCACTTCCTGCATGACGACTGGAGGCACACCCTCTCCTGCAAACAGTAATGCCCAATCAGCAGCCAGCACAATTGTGTGATTACATTCCTGTCTGTTGACGTTCCACATTCTTTCAGACCCGACAGGGAGGCCACAGGACACCAGTCAAAGCTCTACGGGAGACCCAGTGTAGGGCCATACAGACTGTCTGTACTGTAGCTGATGATGAGAATGAGCATACACTGTAAGGTGTCATCATGGCAGCCTTACGTCACAGAAGCAGTCCAACAATGACCAGATGGAAGCACAGGATGCTGTGATGTTGCAATCAGGAGACCATTGCTGCGAATAAGTCGGATGCGTTTGCCGCTGTGCAACTGAAACTGACACAAACATTGCATGAGCTGCTCTGCTTTGTTCTGTGAAAGAGGTTCAGCTTTGCAAACTTGTCATATATATATATCTACAACACTGACCACTCACTAGCTTAGTTGCATGCTATCTGACCATTGTGCAAGATCGTGTGTGCTTTGGAGCGGCTTTATGGCTGTGCAACCTGACTTTGTTATGTTGTCCTGCAGGCAACAAGAATTATGGGTTCAAGGACGGCTATCCTGTGACGTTCGAGAGCTCTTTTTTGGGTCGAACTTGACGGGATAGCCGTCCTTGAACCCATAGTTCTTGTTGCCTGCAGGCCAACATAACAAAGTCAGGTCGCAAAAACATAAAGCTGCTCCAAAGCACACACGATCTTGCACAATGGCAGGTATATATGTGTAGAGCCACTGCAAAAGGCTGGTAAGATATAGATCCAGCTTATTTTTCAGCAAATTGACTTGGCTCAATCACGGACTCACCTGTTGATGGATCCACATTCTGCAGACCCTGCCTCTCAAAGTAGTTCTTGAGTCTGAGCACATGCTGCTTCCAGTCATGCTGATACGCCTGAACCTCTGCTTCATGACTTCTCTGCTTGCGCTCAGCCTGCAGGACATCACAATGCTGCAGACAACTCTGCCAATGGCAGCTGCAAGATTGTGACAATGCACATATGCAACTGCAAGCCGCGCAAGCCAAGGAGGAGCACGAGGAGGCGACTTACACATGCTTTAGCCTAACAACAAGTCTGATCGCATGTGCCATAAACGGCCATCAAATATGTCCATGAAGTTCATCACAAATTATGTGACACATAGTGCATCACATGAAGCATAGCATGCAGCCAATAGCAAGAGCTGGGCACTGGCATGACAAAGGAGTTGCCAGACACCTTTAAGTGGGCGTGCTTGCAATGTGTAGACACAAGCCGTGAAAGTAGCGGAAAGGCAAATCTTCTGAGCCATGTTCACCAAACATGCTCAGTACGTACGGAATACAGGAGCCAAGGAGCGAAAGAACTTCACTGGATTTGTTTGAGATCTGGTCACATTCAGAGTTTGCCTTTCTAAGCAGCATGCAACGTGCGTTTTGATGTGTCCAGATTCGCCAAATGCTCAGAGGCACCCACCTCATGCGCATATGCTGTAGTGGGGTCTTCATCCAGCTCAACAGCTGCACACACATCTACACTGCTGTCTGAACTGCCTGAGCTCTTCTTGCTCTCTAGCTGCTGCTGCAAGCGCTCAATCTCAAGCTCCTTCTGCCTCACAATCTGTTCCAGCTCTGCATTCTTGCCCTGTACGACAACAGGTGCACACATGAGCCAGGGAATGCATGTTTGCTGCCACACAAGCAGATCTTGAGCAGCGCTGTTGTCAGTGAGCCATGACATCAGGCAAATAAACATGTTTGTTCATATGCATGTTTGCTGACGCACATGCAGACCATAAATAGTGCTGTTCTCAGTGAGTCATGACAACAAGCAATTGAACAAAGCTGCTCTGACCCACTGAGGCTGAGCGGACACCTTAGCGTGCTGCTAGAATTGCCAGCTGTGCCATGCGGCCGACAAACTCTGCAGCGAACGAAGGTGTTTGCGCAGGAGGTATAGACGACTGCAGCTTAATTCAACGTCCCTGTTGCTGCTGTAAAGCTGTTGACTGGTGCACAGCTTTGAGGACATGGGAAGAAACATGAGACATGACAACAAAGCGCCTTGCAGTCAGCCAAGAACCTTGCTATCAGCCAAGACAGGAACTTGAGCTGCATTTGTATGCTGCACACAATGGGACTCACTTGGCATATAAAGCAGCAGGGGGGAGGCAAAGTCACACTAGACACAGCATCTCTTTCAGCAGGAAGGGCATGAGAACGACCAATTTGGTTGGACACCAGTTGATTTCTCCAGTGCGTACCTGGCTGAGCCTGCTGCGCCTATCTAGCATTTGCCATTGATGCACTCATCACTGAGAGGTGAAGAGACCAAAAGATGCAGAAGCAGCCTAGCATTAGCCAGATGCATACCTGCAGCACATGATGCTGACTCTGTAAGCTGTTCATGTCCTTGGTTTGTGCCGCCAGGGCATCTATGGCTTGTTCCATCTCCACAAACTTCTGTTTCCGTCGCTCCCTGAAGCAAAGCACACTCCAGTTCAGCAAGCATCACCAGTAGTTGGGCAAAGCCATCACAGCTTTGATCGCTGAGTGTACAAGTGCATCACCGCAATCATCATTCAAATAGGTTGTGATTCCAGTGAGGGGTCTAAAACACAGCTAGGTGCGTTCAGATACATGCATACAAACACATGCATGCCAGCTGGCATCTTGTCTTTTGACTGAATGCCTGGCTAGGGTCACTGCCAGTTGCAAACTTTGATTTTGTGCGAGGCAGCAGACCATTACCAAGGCTGGCATGGTGTAGCTTGAACAAGCAACTTGCAGTATGGGTGTGGACAAGCACCTATATCGCTGCTGTGCTTGCTTGTTTTGCATCTGCTGCTTGGGGTTCCGCTTTGTCTTGGTGTCCCTAGTCTGCAGCTTTGCATTGGTGCGCCGGCCAGTTGTCTGCGGCTGATCTGCTGGGAAAGCTTCTTCATCAAAAGAGATGTCAGACGCTCCAGAGCCATTCTGATTAGGAGATCCACTGTAGTATATGCCATTCTGACCTGATGTGGTGGGTATAGGCGGCATACCAACCTGCCCAAGGCTGATGTTGGGAAGGTTGCTAACCTGAAACGGATGCTGCATGTTGTTGCCAAGCTGACCTGATGTCACAACAGGGCCAGGATACAAGGCAGCAGGGTGAGGCTGCTGCAGCATAGGCGGCTGCTGTTGCTGCTGCTGCTGCTGCTGCTGCTGTTGTGATGCTGAAGGCTCCAATGCCATTGGAGCTGTGCCTGCTAGGCCATTTGGCAGAAACCCATTTGGAGCCCCAGGAAAGCTTGACAAAGGACCTGTAGAGACAGTGCATATCACTGACACTGCCGCTGCAGCTGCATTGCTGTGCAAGCTTCAAGACAGTCTTTCTCATGCCAGAGGGTACAAGGCAGATTCACCTCTGTTGCACACAATGCACATGCACACAGCCTGACCTGACAGCTTCCTTGAATTTCTGGTCTCCAGCTCGTTGACATAGTCGTCGTAGAAGTCGTCAACTGCATTGAACAGATGTCAGATGCTTGTTTGCATGTTTGGCAGGATTCTGTAGCTACAGCTTGTAACACAACCCAGGCTGTGGCCACAAGTGAGCCTTCACACCTGGTATGCTAAAGAAGTCTATATCAGGCAGCTCTCCGATCATATCGACTGAGTTGTTTCGCTGCGGCATAAATGCTACATTGTTGCCAGGGACCGACCCCATGGCCTCAGGCCAGCAAGCCTTCTCTGTAACCCCAAACGAGGGAGATCACTAGTGAGCGCTGTACTCGTAGGGTATGGTTCTGTGAACAGGCGGGCCGCTCTCGGCTGAACCACGGCAGCGGCTACAGAGATGGTGAACGTGTAGGGAAAATTATCGCCCGCGATGTGAGAGCGCTTTACATTCGGTAGTGGCTTCGCTCGGGTGTACTTTAGGGCGACGTCACAACCTCTGACTCACCATTTGCAGCAGGGCAGCCAGACAGGGCGATTTGGAAACTGCCCTGAGCGCATGCATGAACGCTCATCGAAAGAGCAACTCTTGCGTCTTGATTATCGAATATGAGAGGGAATGCTCCTTGATGGGCTTTCAGCCCCCGCCTTGGGCAAGTCAACCTTCAAGGGTATCTAGCTTAGAGGTGGGTGTCGGTTGACGCCACCGATCATCAGCAAAGGATTGCTTGCGGAATACGCAACGCAGACATTTCTGATTACAGCAGCATGAAGCTACTTGCATGCAACACAGGACGAGCATGACTGTGACAAGCATTTGTTGCCAGCGCAGGTCTACTCAGAAGCCGGTCACAAGCAAGAGGTCTTGCCTGTTGACGGCAAAGCTTACTACTTGTTCGGCAGAGACTCGACTTCAGCAGACATCGTTCTGATTGGCTCTGGACCTTCGAGAATTCACGCTGCCCTTGTTCACCACGAAGACGGCAAGACCTACCTGATTGATCTGCAGTCAGTGAGTGCATGTCGTGAGATCCATGCGTCTGAACGCTGTGATGTTTACAGTCTAATGGTTTGCTGTTGAACACAGACTCACGGCACTTTCTTGAAAGGTCGTAAGCTACCACCGAACAAGCCAACGCTGCTCACAGACAAAGTCCCTATAAGTTTTGGGCAAACCCAGCAAAAATACATTTTCTGTACAGAATCTACTGGTATGTGCTCGATCCTGTAATGACGTGTTGCATGCATCAGAGTCTTCTTGCTTCATGCACAAAGCAACTGTGATGACAAGCATCCTTTGCAGGTTCAAAAAGGAAGGCAGACTCTGCAGATTTCAGCGGCATGCAGCAGAAACAAACAGTACGAGCATCACATCTCTTGGTCAAGCACAGGTGACACAAAGCAATAACTTGCACAGACACACTCTTGCTGCCACACATTCCTTGATGTGCACTTTGAGCTCTGCAACATTTGCAACTCATGCTTGAGCCAAGGTGTCCGATGACCCGCTGCAGATTGCAAGCATTGCTGCATGGCAGCTTTTTTTTTTAATGTTCAAAACCATTGCCTGTTCATCTTTGCAGGGATGTGCGCAGACCGTCCTCCTGGAAAGAGCCTCAAGTGACCAGAACAAAGGTACATACTTGATTCTGAGAGCTGTCACTCAGGCAATGAATACGCAGCGTTGCTTTTGGTCTGCAACCTTTCACATACATCTGAAACAAGTATGCACAAATTACACATTGTCAGCAGACAACAGTATGAATCTGTCATTACCACATTTTGTCACTAGTCAGCTGTTAAGGCTGAAAGTAATGCATATGCGTGCGTCACGACCCTGATGGGCTGACTTCACTGTTGCTCTTTGAGGAATCGTCTTTGTGCAAAATGCTTCCAAACAAAGCATGTACAAGTTCCCCAAACCTGACTGTGGTGTGGTGTGTCAGGAAGAAGCTTTGGCCAAGATTCAGCAGTTTCAGCAGCAACTGAAGTCAGGCCAATCTGACTTTGCTGCACTTGCATCTCAAGAAAGCCATTGCAGCAGTGCCAAGCGTGGTGGCGATTTGGGTGAATTTGGTCCTGGACAAATGCAGAAACCTTTTGAGGATGCCACATATGCATTAAAGGTGAGCGCAGGTGCATTGACAATAATTAAGATTTGCAACTCTGCGATTGCTTTCTGAAGCACTTCTGCACCGCATCCAACTGTTGTGGAATTCAGCAGTGACACACTACAGGTGACAGTCAATACGCAATATGTAACACTCAATGCAAAGTATTTGTGAGGATGCATCATTAAGGGGCGGTGCAAATTTTGGCTTAATGTTGGCGCCAATATGTGCAAGCGTTATAGAGTATCAATTACTGAGATGTAGGGTACGGTGACTCGCTGGATTCAGTCATGCCCATGTTGGCAGCATGTTGCCTTCGTAACAGTTCCTTGCACAATGCAGGTGGGGCAGCTGAGCGAGCCAGTCTTCACAGACTCTGGTGTTCACCTAATCCTCAGAACAGCATGACAGCAACTGCAAGCCAAGTGAACAAAGTGATGCTGCTGTTGTGGCTCCCAGTGGCGGACAACATTTGACCCTGCAGTGCATGTCCCCTATAACGTAAAATTTTGTATAGTAATTTGACAATTGCAGTCTGGTTTGACTGGCCAAGGACATCCACGATGCTGCACACGTATATATGTACGTACACATGTTCAGCAACTGTCTTGTTTAGCAAGGCTTGCTTAGCATCAGACATATTGCTCTATTGCTGTCGCCACCAGGCACCTTGCCTATTGCGCATGCAGATCACGTCAGCATAATGTGCATGCTGCTGAAGTTTCAGCAGCTGAACTGGCTGCTAGAGCAGCAAGGCTCGGGTGACTAATTTGCACGTGGATTGGCATGTGAGCACGCACGTGGCTGCTAGGTTTACGGCTCACGGGCCGTCAGGAGGATGCGACAGGACAAAGTGCGCTGCCGCCGACTGCGCATATTGATCTCCGATCCGGGCATCCGAATAGCCAGATTGAGTCCCGGGGCCAAGTGCCATCAGGCGTCAGCTGAGTTGCTGCAGTTTATAACCTAGTCACACGGGTGTCATGACGGAGACAGTCGACGCTCTTGCTGCATCTCAGCCTGAGCTGCAGCCCAAGAAAAAGGTCAAAAAGAGCAAAGATGACAAAGACAAAGACAGCGCAGCAAAGTCAAGCAAGAAGAAGAGAAAGACCGCAGAGGCTGCTGCAGCAGTAGCAACCGAGGAACAGCCCAAGAAAAAGAAGAAAAAGTCCAAGACTGAGGCGGTTCACAGCAGCAGCGACAGCGAGGACACCGTAGTCGCAGCTGAGGCCGCGCCCGCACCAGCACCAGCGAAGCCAGCGAACCCCTTAGCTTTGGACAACTTCAGATTGTCTGCCCCTGTCAAGTCTCTGTTGCGCGCCAAAGGCTTCGACACCTTATTTGACATACAAGCACAGACGCTCAACCACCTGTTAGATGGCTTTGACCTGGTTGGCAGGGCAAGAACTGGTTGTGGCAAGACTCTGGCATTTGTGCTTCCCATCATTGAGCGCCTGAGTCAAGGCCATGATGGTAGCAGAAGAGCATTTGGCAGAGGGCCAAAAGTGATAGTCTTGGCACCCACCAGAGAGCTGGCAAAACAGGTGTGTGCTGCTTAGCGCAACTGCTGCTTATTTGCTCAGCATTCCGTCCATGCGTGAGTGCCTGGTCTGCAACTTCATTCATTTCATTTCACACGCATTCTAGGCAGGCTCAGCAGGCCCAGCTAGGTACGTACAGGTGCAGTTGACCGTCTCCAACCATTGCTGTCTTGTGCTAATCTGAACCATTTCAACTGACAGTGGAGGGTGGAGAGACTGTTGCATGTTCTGTACGTCACAAGCACATGTGTCACTCAATGCTGTCTAACCCTCTCCAGATTGGCATGCAATGCTGCTCAGTGTACTGCATGTGACACATTTGCAAAATCAGAATACAACGCTGCAGCTGGCTTACTGCATCTGAGACATTTGCAGGTTCATGCTGATTTTGAATGGATAGCAAAGGCATACCAGCTCAGCACCCTATGTGTGTACGGAGGCAGCCCTTACCCGCCACAGGAAAGTGCTTTCCGCCGAGGTGTGGACATTGTCGTAGGAACTCCAGGCAGGGTCAAAGACCACCTGGAGCGCAAAACACTCAAGATGGCTGAGATACAGTAAGTGCTTAGATCCAGATGCATGGTCTGCATAGCATAAGATTTCAATCTTCTTGCTGGTGATGTCTCATACTGTGCGTGTAGCATGTGTATGCTGCGTTTTGTGAAGTCATAGTGTCATTGCATGCGACGTGCAAAAGCCAGTGAAGAAGCAATGTTGTTCTGACAATCAACAGATGCAGCCAAGCATGTCGTGGTGCCTGACATGCTTAGCTGCATGTGCTGACTGTTAGTACAATGTCACCATTGTCATGCAACCTCTGCAGTTGGCGCTTCCTCAGCCTGTGACAAGTCTCCATGCAAGGAAACAAGTTAAGCCTTGTCCTGTTGACATGAGACAGCAACACATCTGCGGCAGCGCTACTTTGCTGAGAAACAGTTTCTTGCGCAGGCACTTTGCTATCCTCAAGCCTATGTGTTCTGCAGATTTTGTGTCCTGAATGACCGTCATGAGATGCTCAACAGTTATGTTGTGCAGACACTGCATGCTGAACGCGCGAGATAATATGCTCAAGACATGTGATTGTGCAGGTATCGTGTGCTGGATGAATGTGATGAGATGCTGAACATGGGCTTTGTTGATGATGTTGAGCTGATTCTGAAGTCTGGTGGCTCATCAGAAAACATGCAGACCCTGCTGTTCAGTGCCACATTGCCTCCCTGGGTTAAGGATATCACCAAGAAGTTCCTCAGAAAGGAGCAGAAGCTCATAGACCTTGTGGGCACACAGAAGATGAAGGTGACACTGCTGCATCCTCATTGATTTCCGTTGCCATTGCCATTGCCATTGCCATTGCCATTGCCATTGCCATTGCCATTGCCATTGCCATT
>BDIU01000475.1:0-16014 GCA_002118135.1 Trebouxia sp. TZW2008
GTGTGGCTGCACCAATCTCAGTTGTGATCTTCAGTCAAGTGATCCTGCTGTGACGGTGTGCTAAGAGGGCTCGCTGCTGCGTGTGAAGTTGCCTTGGGTTCAGATTGGATCGAGCTGTGTTGCTTCGAGTCGATTTGGCTGGTCGTTAGGCTGTCACTGTGTGACAGATCACCTTGGCGGTTTTGCTGTTTGTTCTGGGGCNNGGGGCACAGCATGTGACATTTGATTAGCAATTGGATGAATAATGCAAGAGTGCCTGACTGTTGGCCCAGGCTCTGTGCTTCCCAGCTGGCGCTAGTGCCTAAGACGCCATGAAGGGATGGTTGTGTATGAAACCTGTAATGACTGGGAGCACAATGCAACTTTCAGCTCCCAAAATGATGCAGTTTTGCATGACCTGTAAGCTTGATGCATGCTTTGACCGCCCCTAGCGTTGCGTAGCGGCTAGTAAACACATCCTCGGAGAACTTCTGAACCCTGAACCCTGGGGGCCACTGAGCCATCTGCTTCCTGCATCCATTGCTACCCTATCACCACAGCTGATCATCGCCGTGTTGATGACTACACTTGAACTCATTGGGCTTACACCCCAGACAATTTCGAGACATCACACCTTTGCACCAAGGCAGCGAAACCTGTGGCCCTGTGCAAGCTGCTTGCTGCACTGCTGCTCCAAAGGTTAGCATGGCCTTGTTTTGTGGTTATCATCAGACGCATGAGGCTTTGCACCAGAAATAGACATCTCTACGTCAAGGCGGCAGAGCCTGCGGCCCTGTGCAAGCAATTGTTTGCATTGCTGCTGAAGAATGCAAGCTAAGGACAGCCTTGTTTGCAACTGTGCACCCATCTACTGGGTTTCTTACTCAAGATTGGTTCGGCACATCAAACCTCTCTGCCAAGACAGAACAACCTGTCTGCATCAAGGCAGCAGAGCCTGCCTTTGCACCCTGTGCATGCTTTATCCCTCTCACTGATGTTCTGTAAGATGTCAAAGGAGCATTTGCAATACAAATTGGTATTGAAGCTTGTATCACATAGCAACATTCCTGATGTGAAAATGGACAGGATGCCCAGCAGAGTCCTTCCACAAGATCCAGGTCAACAGCTCACTTAATTGGTGTGCAATTCCCTCATGAATGTGTGCGCAATCACCTGAATGGCATAGACGCAGTTCTGCTTGAGACAAGCACCCAGTCTTGAGGAGGATGTTGTGGGCACATTCAAGCATATAGCCCAGCTTTCAGGTGTGCAATTGCTTCCAGCTGAAGTCAATAGTGCACCAAGCCTGAAGCTCAGTAATCTGCAGAGCTCAGGTCCTGCAAAGCCAGGAGAGCTCTGTGGGTGTGACCAAGGAGCAGCCATGACTTTCTTTTGAAGCTGTTGGAGATTGGTATGTTAGCAAAATTGTTGGCGTATTCGCCTGATTTGCTCTAGATTTATGCTGAGCTAGGGAATGCCAAGACATGAGCAAGCAGAGCCATCATTGCCTGGCTATCTGGGTGGCTGTGAGGCAAATCACAGAGCTGAGGAGCCCAACAGCAACACAAGCCTTTGAGGACAACCTGTGATGGGAAACAGCCCTAGCAGGCCCACCCTGCGGCTGAATGCAGCGTGAGCCTCGCACACAGCATGTCAGGGGCTAAGCTTGGCAGAGCAGTGCTGGGAAGCCTGAGAGCGATATAAGCATCACAATATAGCCTTTTCTTGCATCTGAAGCACTAAGGGCAGGGCAAAACAGCCTCAGATGTGCCCATGACTGCATGCATTAGCCACGGGCCTCAAACACATGATGTCAGGGCTGAGCTTGATAAAGCAGTGCTGAAAGTCAGACAACGACACAATCATTAGGGCAGAGCCTGTCTTGACGTCTGTGGCTCAAGGCCTATGGTGTACAGCTCCAGCAGGATCGCTCCTGAGCCTCGCAAACCCAATTGAAAGAATGAAAGCTGCAATTGCAAGACCGACCCTGCCATGAACCAGATTCAAACTTGTTTGCGAACATCAGCAATGTGCCGTCAAAGTCATAGGGCAAGGGTGGGGCCAAAAGCTGGCAAAGTGTGTCAGACAGCGCACTGGTCTGTGGGAGCAAGTAGTTTAACATCAATACAGATTTGACACAGCTTTGCTATCAGCGCAACTGCTACTTGTCGCACGTAGAGCTTATTCAGCCATGGCCTTTACAAGACTCTGTGTCTATACCTCTGACTAGGTGCCTGGTGCTTTGGTAAGAAGCATGGGTACTTTGTTAAGCAGCTGACTTATTTGCCACGAATGTTCGCATTCTCAGGTCGTTGCTGTACAACTCAGAAGCGCTCCGAAGTCAGCGCTGGGATGATGTCAGTGGTGTGTGGCGATGACTGCACCCTTGAACAGGGCAAAGCTTGTGGTATGCTGACTCTCTAAAGCTGATAACCTGCATTGAGCAGAGACTCTTTATGCTCCTGCTCTGTGTATGCTTAGCGGCACTTCACGCGTGTTGATTGCTGCGCTGTACACGCTCGGTGTAAGCAGCAGTGGTTTTCAAGTCACATGGATAACCCTACTGTCAGCGCAATACGGTACAATGGAAACTTCAAGGCACCTCGCGCTGCACCCGCTGGAAGGTCCTAAAGGTCAAGATGTATCGCTTTTGAGACCGCCGCAACTCCCCTGCCAGCTTTAATGGCTCGTCTCGATTCTGCAGCTGCCATCAGAGTTGCGTTGAACAGCCTGTCACCTCAGGACGCCTGGGGAGATCGAGCATCCGTCTCGAGAATGTTTGACGACGGGTTCAGATCATTGAGCCACATAGCAAACGCAAGTCCACAGCTGCTCACAGGCTACGGTGTGCCACTGGGACAGGTTGGTCACTTGCAGCACGAAGCCAGGGAAGCTCTCCCGAGAGGTGCGGGCTTAGAGGCCGTACAGGCTTCTCCGCGTTTTGCTGATGTCTTGCAAAAGAGATGATTGTGTCACCTGTCTAAGCACTCATTGCCAGTTGCAAGTGCAGCAACTTTGGCACTGGACATTTGAATACATTGCCTGCTGCCCATGCTGTCTTGCCTGGCAGTAATCCGTTCTTATTGTGCTTGCTAGCATGCTGAGTGTTTTACTTTGTCTGGATGCTCAGCTTTCAGACAAACTGAGCACCCAGAAACTGGCTTGATGCAAACAACTTGAGTCCAGTGCCTGATATGTCAGTACGCTCGACTTCTTGCAGGTGAGGTCATCTTTGTGGTGAAGAGCAAAAGGGGAGAATTTGGAGACTTCGAAATGTGTCTACCAATTCACAACAATCGCATTTTGTTGGAGACAGTTGAAAAGCGTTTGGGTCTGCATAAGCCTCCCCTCAGGATGGACAGTGTCAACAGTGTGCCAGCAGTTGCACGACCTGCAGACAAGACTCTGGCCGTTGACCTGCAAGATGGGCAAAGGGTTTACTTGATGGCAGAGATTGCACCAGGTATCACACGACATTATACTTTGGACTATGCGTCTGAAGCAATTGTGTGTTGCTACCCTGGCAATGATCAGATGTTGAGCAACTTCTGTGCAGGCTTCAGACAGTTCAGTGCCTACCCGCAGCCATTTTCTGGCTTTGCAAAAGGTCTCCAATGGTCATGGATACATACCTGACTTCTGGATGCAGACTCACCAAGCGAGAGAGCCACATCATGTTTGCAGTAGAGGGGCTTGCTGAGTGACACGTGAGCACACACGTAGATTTGTTTCAATTCATTGCTTTCATTCTTGTTGGCTGCTTGAAATGATTCTGCAGCATGTGGTCATTGCAAATTTAAGTACATGACAATGCTTGTCTCACTAGATGCTTTGTGCTGGTGAGCTTATGTGCATGCATAGCCAGCCAAGGCAACAGTACCTTGCATGTTCAGCCTGTTGACATCAACCAGCATTTGTACAGGTCCTGTCGTTGTGTGTCAACACGTTCATATTACCATTCCAAAGCAGACATACTCTGCTTTCAGAAGCTGTCTAGAAATGCATTCCAATGCACTGCTTTCAAGGTTTGTTGCATGCCTGTTATTGCAAGGCAATTTGCAGCAAACAGCATTATGATCAACAATTGTGCACTGCAGGGCTGTTTCCAGAAATGCATTGTGCTTCACTGCTTTCATTCCAATTGCATATGTACTGCAGGCAAAGAGTGGTGTTCGGACAAAGCTGCACATGTAATACCAAACTGGCTCAGCATGCTGTGGATGCGTGACACCTCAGCAGTGCAATGCAGTATGGTGCTGCAACTCAGCAGACAACAACCACTGCTATTGCAGTCACAGCTGCCACAGTCAGATGCTGCACCTTCAGATGCTGTAGTCAGGCCAAGGCACTCACAGATGCAGCAGCCACAATCAACACAGAATGCACTGATGACGTTTGAAGACACTGATTTGATACCTGTCACAAAGCATTGCTGCGTTGTCATCCTAGTTTGAGTCTGAGTTTGACAGTCAGCTAGAGCCTGCACTGCAGCCTGCAACAACTTCGTCGGGACAGCTCTTAGATTGCATACACCAGCATATAAAAGCAGCTCAGCTATCTCAGCAAGCAGAGTTGGGAAGCAAGACGTCCAACTTCATGCAGTTTTGCTAAAGATAGAAGATGGCAAAGATGAGTTATCTCATTGATCGAGCTGTGCAGCTTGCATTTCTTGTGTTGTGTCCACAAGCACTTTATGGATTTGAGAAAGCACAGCTCCTGAGTTTGCAAGACAAGCTGCAGTGGCAGGCTGACCTTTTGCTGCACGTTTTCTGCTTGCTTGCAGGGCGTTGCCCATGCAACTCTTGCTCTTCTTAGCAGGAACACACCTTACAGAATGTGTTGTGCCTCTGCATTGGTCTCGGGTGTTGTCTTGATCCAGGGATTTTCACTGTGACAATGTGCTTGGAGACCCTCTTGCTGCCTAAACGTGTGATACAATTGAGACCAAGCTGTCTTGCCATAAACCGATCAAATTTGGCTTACTGTCTTTGTTGGGCTTGGTCGTTGCAGCACACTGCTCGTTGCTTAGTCACATTGACTGCAGTCAATTAAGGAAAGCTGACAGCTGTAATGTTCGATTGCTGTAAGCTGATGCAAATGCTGTGTCAGGTCCTTGAACACTTTTATTGCACATGCACCTTGAAAGCAGCAGTAGCTTGTGCTGCTAGTCAACACGACTATGTAAATTGTGTGGCAAAGTGAACATCGCTGCTAGCTATCAATCATGCTGGATTCTTCTCGAAGGAGCCAACACGATTTGTAGGGGATTGAGGAAGCGCCGTATACTGAGTTTTGCTATCTGAATGGGCTTGATCCATTTGTTTCATTTTGATGTAATTGTACAGAAAGAACCCTAATAGGCTCACTGCATAGCCGAAGCCCTGCAAGGCAGAAGCAAGTTGACATCTGATGGTCACACCACAGTGTATGCATATGGATGGAATATCAAAATGCCATGCATGCAGGATTTGACTAATGCATGAGGCTTTGGACTATCGCATGCAACTTTCCAATAAGCACAGCATTGTGTGCCTCAACGACCTTTTGACGCGCAAAGAAACTGTGAGTTGCACATGAGCCGAGCCTTAGACCAAGGTATGCCAAGCAAGACAACTTCACACATAATTGCGTTGCAAGCCTGAGTGCTTGTGAGCAAGACCACAAGTCTAATAGTTGCTTGTCAAGCTTACCTGTAGTTTGGTCACAAGCTCTTGTAAGAAGATAATGCCAATCCAAACGACAACAGCGTTCTTGACTGTACCCAGTACCTACAACACAAAATCAGCTGAGTATGCAAAAGGGGGAGCTTTCAGGCTTTGAGCAACGTTTGGCAGCTGCAAAAGCTGACACAATAATGAACTACTGAAAAAATTTATGTTTTTGGCGCACAGAGGTCGCAAGAGCAGGCCACAGGCAAGTAGACAAAACCGTCTTGCCTCAAGTTCCAAGCTTGTAAGCCAAAGTGTGCGCAGAAGTGATTGTCAAGTTCAAGAAGTGATACTCGAAATGAAGAGGAGCAAAGAGGCACATGCAGCATGTCTCAGGTCAGCTGCTTCCTCTTAAAGTTGGTTGAGATGCGCGTTCAAAGGCTGCTTGTCACAGCCTTGATCAAGCATAACTGCAGAGCTGATGAGTTACAAGGCATACCTTTAGAGTAAGCGAAGACGCGGTCTGAATGACCATGTAAGCCAGTAGGTTGACACAGAAACCCATGGCAGCAGCCGCGAAGTACCAGAATGGCTTGTTGAGCATCAGTTGCAGAGCATGATTCTCGCGCATGGTTGACCACTCCAAGCATGCAACTCCAGCCATCAGCCAGAAAAAGCACGCTGGTGCTAGGTACATCAGCCCCTCAACTGCACCCAAGATTGACATCATCACCTTTGCTGTATTTTGCATTTCGTGGATTTAGAAGGGGTGCAAACAAGCGCCAACTGCTCTCAGATGCTGCATCAAGGCAAAAGCAGGCTTGGCACAGTTGTGAGATTTTGCAACTGTGCATCAGCATGTTGATTGAGACAGCACAGTAATCCTTGCAGAATACGACATGCAGCAGAATGACCCACAGGCAAGAATGTGCATTGAATGCTCAAGGTGAAAGAGTCAGCTTACTTGGATGAAACTTCAAGCCCACCAGAAGGATCTGAGTCATCACTAGCCTGGTTGCCTCAAAAGTTTCAGATGCCAGCATGCAAAGCACGCCCACCATATTCAAGTTGACCTCGCCATATGATGCAATCGCTGTGCCAATTGCTATCAGGAAGACAGACAGAATGAGCCTCTTGCCAGGCACCTCTAGACCAGCCAAGAATAGTGCAACCATTGTCGCTATTGGAGTGAAAGCCTGTAGACGCACACAAGCTGCCTTGTCACCCGTTCATCAACATTGGTGGTTGGCCATGTCAAACACCGCATTCTGCTGAGGTGCAGTGCTTCAGTCTGGCACAGTAGCCATTGACGTCATGCAGACAGGTGCTGCAGCAACAGTATGAAGCTTTGCAAGAGATCTTGATTTTGGCTATTTGTATGCAAGCACAAAGCAATGTGCAGTCAGCGCCTTGCAACAGTTACACCTGCTATGCAGCTGGCATGCTGCATGAACACAGCCATTGTCGGGGCACGTCAGATGTGATACGTTGCGGCTGAGTGACAATGAGCTGGAGCAAGAGCACTTGAAAGCAGTCACCTTGAGCATCTGGATGAACGAGACTGTCAGGTACAGGTAGACAGTGTTGCCGAAGTGCAGAGTTAATGCCATGAAGAGTCCCACAGGCATGATTCGCAGCATGTAGAACCTGAAAGTCATTTTACGCTTCACCTCCACTACACGAAGTATCTGCAACACAACCCAGCACAGTGCTCAGTTGCCAATAGCCTTTACAATTGCTGCAGCTCCATCAAAAAATGCGTGCACATGTCAGCAAGGCTTCAACCAAAGGACATGACTTCACTACGTTCAGCAATGAGAACAACTGTTGCATGTATGGTACAAGTGGCTTGCACTGCTTACCCAACATTGTTGGGGTAGATCTGACTGCATCGTCATCACCAAAGGCGACGTATATATTGACTGGACCTATGCGAGAGGACGATTTGGCAACATTACAGCAACAGGTGCTAATATGATGACACAGGTGCTCAAATTTCAATTGTGAAAGCACTCAAACTAGACCCAGCAACTGGTTTCCATGTCACAAACGAGAGTCAAAGGCTGACCTTACAGGCAATGTAGCTGGCAACTGCACTGAAGCCCATACCCAAGCCAGACAAAGCCATAGGGTATCGGAATCCATCCTCATTCATGAGATGCTGATTCAACACAATGAGGCCAGATGAGATTGTCATGTAGACCAGGCATGCTGCCACAGCTGCAACCTTTTTGGCCACTGGATTCATCTCCCTGTGTTGCATAGCAAGGTTGAAGGTGCTGCACATCAGGTCGTGTGATGAACACATCACGATGCTTAAATAGACAAGTCTGCATGGATTGCATGGTGAATTGCAAGGTTCATAAAAAGAGTGCTGTGCACAACCAGGCATCGTAGGTTGTGGCTGCGGTCAGCATGACTAGACGGGTTCGAAGGATCTTGCAAGTTGCTTCCCAGCCAATATGTGCTATGCATGAGTCAATGTGTGACAGGACAATGTAGGGAGCGAACCCTCTAAGCCTAAGTTTTTCTGCCGAGCCGACGCGCTCTATAGGCGCTGATGAAGGCCTCAAGATGCTGCTCATGCCCTGCAGCACATTTCAATCAAAGCTGTGACAAGCACTCAAACGTGAAAGGAGCATGACGGCACCTTACGCAGACAGCTTGGATGCTTCATGACATGACCTCTTGAACATGATGCAGCCAAGGCTCAAACTTTATCTGTGACCTGCTGGACTTGCAGCAGTGCAGAGAATAGTCACAGGGACAAGCTGTCATGCACAGCTAAGACGCTACTGACTCGGTTCAGGTTGATGCAAAGCTGACATGCCTTGTGCAGGGCAACCCTAGCATGAGCTGCCCAACCTGGAAGGCAGTGCGTTCTTGTGGCTCAGCCTCCTTAGAGGCTTTGACCCCAAGGCTCCTGCGTAGCCTTGATGCAATGGCTAGAGCAATTGAGGCTGAAATCTCCAGCTCTCAACAGCAAGGCCTGGCATGCTTGCCACTGTTTTTCAGCCAGGCCTGGCTGTTATGTTGCTAAATTAGCAATGCTGAGGCCTTAGATTGGACAAGTCTTGCTTGTGGTGCCTAATTTGGTGCTGTCTGACTACACTGAACCAAGATACCTGCAGCGTCAGGATTCAAAACATGTAGCAACTGTGCGGTGCAACACTTATGTGCCAGCGGTCTGCCACAACAGTTATCTCGTTGGCGCCTGCAGCTTGCAGCGCACCTGCTGCAACGGAGTAAGGTGAGGGATATATGTCAAGGGTCAGAACACGGATCGATAGTGATCTGCCGCAAACGTAGCTTTTCTCTGTCGGCGCGGGTCAGAGGACCACACAATGAGACGCAACAGAGAAAGTTATGACAGCTGGTGTGCATATAACCAAGGCCCGAGCTGTGTGTTAAACGAATTGCGAGAGCTTTCTGCCCCCCGTTGTGCGCTGTGAAGCATGCCCGAGAACTTCGGAAGAAGAAGCTTGAACAGAAGCTGCAGCAGAGCAATTTGTCAGCTGTCACCTTGGCAACAACCAGGTCAACGCCTTAGCACGCTACGCAAGTGCTGATAGTAAGCAAATGCATGTGCAGCACACAGCTGCTGGTTCAAGCTGAGCACAAGACTGCTGCCGTAGTCATTACATTGCTTATCATTATTGCACGTGCAATGCATTTGCTTGCAGTGCAGCACTGCACGCTGAACATTCTGAGCCAGCGCAATCATGACAGGGCATTGAAACTGTCCAGCACATCAGTACACCATGGGCTGCCATACATAGATTTTCAGCATCGTCTCAAGAAAGATCGGTAGTGCTCTTATCATTGCAGCTCACTCAGTTAGAGGATCTACGAGGCAAGGAGCTGTACAGCTGTCTACATGTGCTTTGCAAAGCAGCACAGCCTGGTCTTACAAATCCACAGTCGGAAACAAAGGACATCTACTCTAAGCCAGCGCCATATGGTTGCAACAGTCATGATTCCATGCATACACAACACTGTGCTCACCGCTTGAGGTAATTGAGTTTTTGCAGCGCAAATGCTGTGGCAAAGTGGAACAGCACTATGAAAGCTATCAAGACGCCAGCTGCTGCCCCAATGAAGGGATGTCTGAACTTATAAGTTGTTGTCATGTATTCATTTAGCGGCAAAGTCATGCCAGTCTGCGACGGCACCTCAACATCACTAACGTCACTCAGCTGACTGCCAATCAAGCCCCAAATGGTGTAGGCGAGTGGATCCAAGAAATAGTACCTGCACTCAGATTTTGCTTCAGGCACTTCATAGCCTTTGCTTTTGCTGTACAACAGAGCTTGCAGATTTCAGCTGAGTTTTGACTTGCTGTTGCATCTGTTTAGGTATCTGTGCTGCAGTTGCGTACAAAGATTGTACCGTACAAAGCCTGCAAGATCAAATGCTGCCAAGGCCCACCTCCATCAATGCTCTTGCCTCACCATGAAGGCATGCAAGGCTGATGAACAGGCATACAAAACGTCACCATTGATTGATGATGACTGCAGAGAAGTGTTCAAGAAGCCTGTGCCGACATACGTACAACAGCAGATGTGTCTGTGTGCATAAAATGCATACACTATTTACAACGGCAGGCTTGCAAGACCAACTCATGAAACATCAAACGCATTACATGCTGTGTAGAGTGACTCACCAAATCCACCATCCGTGTATTTCTGGCCTGGGAACAATGAAGCCTCCAAAGATGAACCAAAAGGTGTAGATGCCTGATGACACCACTGCAGACACCTGGATGTTGGGTGTGATGGCCACTGCTATAATGCCCCAGGACGTGAAGAAGAGGAGGTTCAGAAAAACGAAGAAGAAATACCAGAAGAACTTCCCTGCACAACACAACATGTTGGGCAAGCTACACAGGGATCGACAAAACATGGGCCACACGCACCTAGCACACCTGCCGAAAACTGTACTGATGACTGTTGTCAACATGAGGAAATTATGTGTGCGCATTTTCACAGTCTGCTGCAATGGTTGCCATAATATTGCGTGACCAGGTCTGAGATCTGCTTGCGCAAGTTATGCGTGACATGGTTGAAAAACAACAAAGGAAAGAGGTACAGACACCACAAAAGACAAACAGCAGAAAAGAGGTCTGCCAAGTTTTCATACAAGAGCATGGTCAGCAACAACAGTATGCAGACACTTGAGCTGTCAGCAGTCATGAGGAGCCTAGAAAGCTTGCCTGCGTCAATGTAGAAGTAGATCATGAAATAGGTTATGACGCTGAAGAAGACTGACTGCACCAGGACGTAGGGGATTTCAGCAAGGAACTGGGCTAGTGCAAAGGGGTAGGTGGCGTAGTAGCCTGCAGCTCTCTCCCTGTGTCACAGCAGCAAAAATTGTTGACTGTAGTGTTAGGCTATAAGTCCAAGCAGCATAGTATAATAATGTTGTAGACAGATAGCTTGACTGTTCACTAGCCCCTGTAAGCCTGCAGCTTGCTCTCTGCAGCATAGCAGCAATAGACTACGCTTGCTGTGACACTACACTCTTGATAGTGCCTCATATCAGCAGCAATTATGAATGCTGTACTATTTACTGTACTGTACAAGCCGTTAGACAGGAAACAAGGACAGGGCACCCGGAAGATAGCTTGTATGCTGAAGGAGCAGAGTCAAACAGGTACAGACCGGAGCAAAGCACAAGCGTTCAGCTGGCCTGCACTTAAGGCTGGCTTGTTTGTGCACATGACAAATCCAGGCAGAAGCGCACCATGACAGGGGCAGCCAGGGAGCCTGCATGGCTGGCTGCTGGTTGTGATTGCTGTGCAGAAGCAGAACAACAACAACTACAGGATTGCCTTAAGAGAGAAAGAAAGATGCCACTTTTGCACCACACAAGTCACAGCAGTTATTAAAGAGCAGAAGGCAATGGCGTTACCTGTACAGAATGCTGCGCTGCTGGCCAACCACTGGTTGCACAGTGGAAGAGTTTGAGGTCCCCAAGAAAATGTTGGCAATCAGCAAAGCCCCACACAATGCTCCTATGCCGTCTGGAGTGGTCCTACAGCAGCAAAAACAGCTTTGACATGTGTCACCAAATAAGCATGACAGAGTACAGACTACAAGCAATGATCACAGCTTGACATATGTCTCAAGTAACAAACAGCAATGTACAGGTAGAGCAATATACTGAGCACTGTGCATATTGGTCATTTACAGGCCAAAAAAGCAACCATGCCACCGTGGAACAACTGCTGCACGTTTCCTATTAAAATATCAGCCACAATACAATTATTTATAAACACAAGAAAGACAGACTTTGCCTGCTCACAACACAAGTTGTCATCGTGCATGCAGCCCATTTGCACAGACATCCAGCGCTTCTGTGCACCTCACAGCTTGACACACACTTGCAGCTAGCAAGTGCGGGTGGCACAGAACGCAATTTAAACAAAACACAAAATATGCTGAAAAGTATGTTTTGGAGTCACTGCACCTCTGCTTGCCAATCCGCCAGTAGACAGCGCCAAGCACCAGTCCAAAAAGACATGTGAAGTAGATTCTGACTGTGTTGTAGTCAGGCATACGCCAGTACTCCCGGCTGTTACGCAGTAACAGCAGACGGAACTGCTGCACAAGGTTGCGGCTGTAGCGCGTCTTGAATGCCAACGGCTGACTACCCTCTGATGGCTGCTTCAACTTCTGCACCAGATCTTCTGTGTCCCTGCATATGCCAAATTTCATCTTGTAGCAAAAAGTGATTCATTAGCTTCACCTGGATTCACTAAAAAGCCACTTCACTACAGCATGCAACACGCCTGCTGCTGCAGCGGTCACATCTTCTGCCTCCCTGCACACCTGAAACCACATGTTCTTCCATGTCAAAACTCAAAACTGGATCTGCAACAAGAATGTATCAACAAACTCCCCACGTAAGTGACGCTCTTCTTTCTTCCTTTTACAAGGCATTAGATGTCCCAGCAAAAGCAGTCACTTCATCATACTACAGCATTGACATGACATCGAGGCGTTGTCCATACATGAACAGCTTACTAATTGAGTACGCTTGGACCGAGTCACAGAGCCAGCTTGCATTCAACCGCGGAAACAGCTGAGAACTTGACAAGGTATCACCCTTGAGCTGATCTTGGTAACTCTTGAGTCAAAAGATGCAGGTCCCAGTTGAGCAAGTTCAGACCTGGCCAGGAACCCTCAAGCATCCAAGCGGCAGCAATTGGTGCTCTTCTTGAGGACAAACACACCTCCAGCATCACAAGATGCTGGCGCTTTCCTGGTACCCTTGGGCAAAATTCAGGCCCATCCTGCGCTCCAAGGGTCTGATGTAGCTCTACCTCTTGAGATCAATAGGAGCAGCAGTGAACTTGCCTGTAAAGCTTGCTTTCTTGATACACTTGGGCAAAATCGAGGCCCAGCCTGCGCTCTTCAGCTGGGCGTGTGATCTCAAGCATCCAAGTTGCAGGGTTGATGCCCTCTTGAATTCTAGGAACGCCGTCCAGTGCTTGAAAGAACTCAACAAGCTGCCTGGAGTTGTGGCCTGTTGGCCCGCAGTAGATCATCCGGCCACCAGGCTTCAACAGGACCAACTCGTCAAAAGACTGCAAATCAGAAAATGCTCAATGACGCAAGTCATCCTCCATCAAACGACTGCAAACCAGGAGTTGCTCAATGACATGGCTTATCCTTGAGCAACTGAAAGAAGTCTACTAGCTGCTCAGAGTTGTGGCCTGTTGGGCTGCAATACAACTTTTGGCCACCAGGCTTCGGAAGCATCCACGCGTCAAATGACTGCAAATGCAGCAATCCCCATAAGGACCAGATCAGCAAACATTTGTCAGCAGTGATTGAGAGAACTTAACAAGCTGCTTTGAGTTGTGGCCTGTTGGGCTGCAGTAGATCACACGCCCAGCATGCTTCCAAAGCACCAACTCAGCAAAGGATTGCAAATACACCAATCTCAATAAGGACCAGGTCAGCAACAAACTGTCAGCCGTGCCAGCAGTGACTGGGAGATCTTAATCAACTGCTTTGAGTTGTGGCCTGTTGGGCCGCAGGAGATCACGCGCCCGCCAGGCTTCCAAAGCACCAACTCATCAAAGGACTACACATACAACAATTACCATAAGAACCTGGTCAGCAAGCACAACATACTGCAAAACCCTAGTTTCAAAATGTGAAGGCAGTCCTGAGATGACTTTTTTGCAATCTGCTCAGAAGCCATCAACATGGCATCTCCAGACTTAATGGCTCTCATGTAAAGTGCATGAAAAACGCAAGGCTATGCAGTTCTGGAGCACAAACGTACACGAGACATCATGGAATTCTGAACTTGCACGGGCCAGATTTTCAAGGTTGCTTTGAAAAAGGCTTCATACCTCAAAAATGTCAATTGATGGCTGATGTATGGTGCATACGACCGTACGGCCCGTATTGACCGTGTTACGCACAGTCCTCATGACAATGGCTGCTGCACGTGCATCTAGACCTGCAACAAGAAGAGGTCTTACTCCTTAACCCTAAAGAACATCTGAAGCATGCACTACACGGCATCAGCATGAACAAATGCTTTGTGCAGCAAATTTGTCAATCTGAGCAGTCAGGCCACTTCTGGGGGTTTCAAGTTTGTATCTTTCCTATTTTGCCAAAACACCAGCACCATAATGTTTGAGGTTGTAACAGATGTCTGAGATAGTCCAAACCACAGCGTCAATGTGAGCATTCACAACATATTCAGCGTTTACCCTGAGCACGATGCACACAAAAAGGGACTAAGCCACATGTGCATGACTGCCGTAGAGTCCCCTTTCAGATTGACATGGAGAGTCTATTTTCAGTGTTAAGCACTGACCCAAAGTCGGCTCATCCATAAGGATGACTGAGGGGTTAGCACAAAGCTCAACGCCAATAGTCAGCCTCTTGCGCTGCTATACACATTTTACACTGCAAGTGATGATTTGGCCAAACCAAATAGCATGCAAGGTTGACACCACATATTTGACGCTTGACTCAGGCACTTTGTTGGCTTTCACCTGATGTGGGTTCGTCCATAAAGATGACAGAAGGGTTAGCGCACAGCTCAACACCAATAGTCAGCCTCTTCCGCTGCTCCACAGATAAGCCGCTCTGACCAGGGGTACCCACCAGGGCACTAGCTAAAGGGCCCAGCTCCATCAGCTCAACCACCTGAGTCAGCAAGATCATGATTTCAGGTTGGAGGGGTTAGGCTGAAGTTTGAAGCGGCCCTGCGTGCAAGTGACTAGTAGTGACAGCACCTATCGTGCTATAGAGGGGGGCACCTACCAGGGCCTCTGAAAGAGGCTATAGCGTCATCAACTCAGCCATACAAGCTGCATGCGCCTGACTGATAGTAGACATGCGACATGACAATACTGACAAAAGACAAGCACCACCACCTAGACCAGATGTCAGACTAGCATGTACGCGGCCAACTGACTCAAAAAACTCAAAGCACGCTTTGCAATGTCTTTGATGATGCTTGGGGCAGGACAGTTGATCCCCTGTGGGCAGGGCAGCACAACAGCTCAGTTGCTCAGATCAGAACTCACAGTTCAAACATGAGACCATCTCAAGAACAAGCTCAGGCAGTATTTGGGACTGTGTGCTCTGCTGGCTTGTTTTGCTGACGTGAAAAAGATTGCTGGATTGTTTGAGTTTGTCCCAGAGACGCTGTCGCAAACACAGGCTACCTGATCAACAAAGTCGTTCAGCTTGGACTTGTCCACATCCAGAACCCTCATCTCAGCTGAGAACTCCAGAGCTTCATATACTGTTGTGGCAGGAGCATGTATGTCATTCTGCACAGCACCAAAGGCCTCTATACATTTGTTGCAGGAGCATGTTTGTCAACATAGCACTGGAAGTATCTGTAATCATTGGCTGTGGTCGCAGGAACATGTTTGTCCATCTTCACAGCACCAAACGCCTCTTACATTTGCATACATTTGTTGCAGAACCATGTTTGTCCATCTTCACAGTACCATAGGCCTTTATACATTTGGTACGTGTTTAGGGTTTAGGGTTTGTCATTTCCCACAGCACCACTACTATCTGTAATCATGTACTGTTGTTGTAGGAGCATACATGTCAATCTGCATCAACACAACGGCCTACCACATGTTTCCACTCTCAAATCATGAAGTCATGTAATGAATCACAAGCCAAGCAGCGCAACAGGCACATCTCTCAGCAACACCAAGTGGTCATTTCTGAACCATCAGAG
Organism: Trebouxia sp. TZW2008; assembly: GCA_002118135.1. NCBI lineage: Eukaryota > Viridiplantae > Chlorophyta > Trebouxiophyceae > Trebouxiales > Trebouxiaceae > Trebouxia > Trebouxia sp. TZW2008. The sequence continues at coordinate 15,858 of BDIU01000475.1, forward strand.
CTCTGCACACCATCACAGAATTGCTTCAGACTGGCAAATACTGCTTTTGCCATGTCGAGCTGCTTGACACACACACACACACACACACACACACACACACACACACACACACACACACACACACACACACACACACACACACCCACACACACACACA